>SMGT01014451.1:73068-95175 GCA_004794575.1 Lanistes nyassanus
ACTCACCCACCCACCCACCCACTCACCCACCCACCCACCCACCCACTCACCCACCCAACCAGAGAGAGAGAGAGAGAGGTAGTGTATGCAGAACGGAACAAACAGTTTGGTAGAGTGAGTACTTTTTATGCTTGTTTGTAGTCTACTCGGGGAATTCTCTCTACTCCTAACTTGTTATCTCACGTCCTCACTTTCACACGACCGACGTTGAGAGGACGACAGTTGGTAGGCAAAATTGTACCACTGTATTATTTATGACATATCCATGCATTCATGTAAATACACAACTCAGGCCCTCGTCCGCCTACAGTCTCCCCAAGGAATCACATAACAGTAATGTTGAGAAAGATGATTTTTATTTGCAAATGAATTAGTAATATGCTTTCTCGACTTTCTTTACATCTAAATCTCAGCTAGGTCAACACAGCAACTATTGTACAAATCTTCTCCCATCACCTGCTGTGTACAAATGTAAAAACCAACAACAGTAATGCGCACATACCTTGTCCAAAAGCCACTGTGTCCAAGCAGTGATCACTTGCAGTGGACACACAACACGATGCCACAGTGATGTTACAGTTTGTACAACAGTCTGTACCAAGGGGTCCTCCGCTTGTCGTCCGTCGATGACTTGATAGGATGTTAATTCCTCCCCGCGTCTTCTGTGATACAAGCAGATTTTCCTTTGTTAGTGTATAGGGTCCCTGCTTTGTGGAACCCTTCAAATGTGTCCGTTCCAAGGCCGGAATACAACGCCGCCGATGATTGGTAGGCCCTCACACTGTCTCACACCTCACACACGGTATGACACTCTAGGTCAACTCTTGGCTTCCTAACTCGTCCTGCACAAGTTCGGTCGCAGGGACTGACCTTTGCTTCCCGCTCCAGACTGGTGCCTTTTTCTTTCAGCTCCGCCACCTCCCTTACCTTCTGTGAGTTCTCTTCGCCCGTTTAGCGCACCTTCCAGGTAGAGGATAACCTGTCGAGGTAGTCATTATGTAGAGTAGCCCAGGGATCCTACAAGCCGAATAACAATTGCATCACAACAACTAACTGATGCAAAGCACTAACATTTGGCACAATGGCGAACACAATGCTCACAGCTGCAAAAGGGCCTCCAGCTTCGAAGTAGCAAACGGTTTCCAGTAAAGACGAAGCAAAACATGGCATCGCTAGTAAACAAAATGCTCCAAATGCGACTTGAATTTCAAAGTAGAGGTTTGTACACATTACAGAAATAAACCGCTTCCATACAACATCGAATTCACACGATCAGGTGACATTTCAATGCATCAAATATTTACCAGAACAGAGACAAGGTAACCACCCCTCCATGTCAGTCAAAATTCTAGAAGACGGAGTCGTGACCTTGATGTTTCTTTGCCCCTTGGTCTCGGACTTGCCATAATCCTATGGGAGGTTCACTGTGAACTAGAATCAAGGCATAACTCGTTAACTTCACCACAAACAGATGCTATTGTAACGCAACTCCCTTCCCAGTATCTGCACTTTTGCAGCTTCCATATTTAGCCTGCGTGTAATACCTACTGTCGATTGAACTCTCCTTCCAACTGAGTCCAGCCGACATCTTCCCTCGCCCTCACGCTACAACAGCCGCACGCATTTACACGTGCAGTAGCCAGACAGTCATGTGTCATCTGGACACCTGCTGGAGGCTTTCATCTTAGGTGTGACTATAATGTCATCTTGACTTCGCCGTTACAGAATCGCCCAAATACAGGCATAAACATAGAAGTTTAACAAAGAATATAAAATAAGAGTATTACCGAACAAATTAAAACAAAGTCTCCGCTATAAATTATTAGTCCTACTGAACGCAAAACGTGACCTTCTTACCCTGAGATTTGGAAGACTGTGTTGGTGGCTATTTATTTATTGTGGATAGCGATTCTCCTTGTTGTGCAGACTCGGCAAGGTCGTGGTCGTGGTCGTGTTTGTGTGTGTGTGTGTGTGGGGGGGGGGGCTGATAATCGCGAAACTGCAGTACAGCTCACGTCGCTTCTGTATTTTTAAGAACAACCACTAATATTTTCTTCTTGTGCACGCTGGCGTACTGAGTGCGGTATGCTGATCAGAGGCTAGGCCTGTAGCAACGTGAATTTCAAAGATATCAATTATTTTTGCCTTGGTTCCACTGTGGCCCGTCACTTTCTCAGGCCGTGGTAGCGAATTCGTCCATGCAATCTCTCGGCGTAGCCTTTCAGTCGTGTCTTTTTCTTGTGTTGCGTGCCGAGATAAAAAGTTGTGGAATTTTCGCATTTTACCCATGAAGTTCGGCTCAGCGAAACTGAGTCGATTTAAAAGATTCCTTGCTGACTAGGTACGTTGTGGGCTTAAACATTGCCTGTAAACGTTTTCTGGTTTTTACAGAACGCGCGAACATTTTATACCCGACTTGTTTATCAAGCACGTTACAATTCTTTGTCTATTCCCCTTATTCCAGCATGGCATAGAATTTTATTCTGGACCCTGTACTTCGTTAGGTGGCGTTAGTGAATTTTTTTTTTTTTTGCATCTACAAAGACTTTCGTTTTTATCGGATTTCCCACACAATTCATAATTCAGTTTTAAAGAAAGGTTACATTGGATAATGGTTTTAAATTAAATAGTTAAGTAACTAAAATGTACAGATCCTTTCATTTTCTGGCGCATGTCAAAAACAGTAGGAAAATGACACTGAATGACTATTTAGCTTTCACGAAGTAATCTCAGAACAGATCTACTTTTAGCTAATTTAAGCGCTTGGTAAATACCTCACGATTGTTTCAGCCAACCAGAATCCAAAAGTCATACTGTTGTTCTGCAACTTGTTTGCTAGAAACTATGCGCAGTAGCCTGCATATGTACAGTATGTACAACTACTGCACCAATATTACGACTTTAGTGTAGCCTACTACACAGTAGTACTATAGTACTTACTAAGTAGTACACGAAAGTAGCACAAGTAGTAGTTAGTAGATTAGTACAGTATCGCCAGACTGACTGTGCTGTTTTGGGTAATGTAAGCAAGGCAGTGCTTAAATTCCAACCACAAGAAAGTTGTAGTAGACGGGTACTGGGGAGAGGAAAATTAAAACAAGGAAATTAACACCTAGAACTCAGCTGCTAAACCTACGCTTTTACCATTCGGAGATGCATCACAACAGCAAAACATGCTCATTGCAGCCAGAAGAAAAGGTATTTGTCTCACTGTAGCTGTAAGAAGATGTATTTCCCCAGCGCTTCCATTGGCTAGGAGTCTGTCTCCTAATCTAGTTGATTTCAGCCTCCCGGTCTGGCTGCCACACCGCTCATTGCCTCGGCCACTGTAAGGGTTGAACGTTAAGATCCTCAGGCGAATCGACAATTTTGTAGGTTTTATACAGCACGGAGTGCCCACCTGTTGGGTTGCCACGCTATAGAAGTTTACGCTATTTCTTCTTGTGCACGCCCAGGCTGGCTTGCACGAGGGTTCGGACATAAGATCGGTCGTAAGGCCCATTCTCCCTGTGTATTTTACGTGCATCTTCGTGCAAGCCAACCTAAGGCCCACTTTCAGAACTACGGGCAGTCTGGTGAACTGCGGTCGGATGCTGCCGAGATGCCCGAAAGCTTTGCCTTGCTCGTGATGGTTACCCTGCTTTCTGACTTCCCCCGTGACCCCTCCCACCCACATGCTTCCCATCTCTGACCACCACATGCGTCAGGCGCCGTTTGTCGCGTCGCCTGACAAACTCGACTTTTGACGCAAGTGTACGATGGACATTTCTTTTCGTCCGTCAGCACGCCGTCAGTCTGACGTCTGCCCGAGTTCACGCGCTCTGTTCCAGGTACACGTTACACTGGCTTCTGCCTCCATATCGTTTCGCCGAACCTTTGAGATTCCTAAAATAATCGCGAAGCCTGCTGAGGAGCGCGTGCGGTGCAGAGTGAAACATCGGGTCGGGCCTCTGCTGTTTGTTTACTTCCATAAATTCCCTTGCCCTGTCTGCTTGTCTGTCTGCCGTGAGGAAAGCACCTTGTCAGCCCGAGTGCTGGAAAGCTCGAAACAGTATTTACGTCGTATGCCGCCTTTTTGATCGCTTGTTTGTGGTTGTTTTGTTAACAACTATATAGTATTTTAAGGCTAAAGACGTCTTTGGGACACCGGCAACAAAAGGAAGAACACGTTTGATGCAATAAACCAGATGCAGGCTACATGATGCCAAACAAGACTGGCGTGCTGCTGTCTTTTTGCTCTCTCGTTGATAAATATGAAGGTCAGAACTACCGTGCAGTCACTGCCATCAGCACCAGCAGCCAGGACCCACAGGAAAACGCTAGAACTTTGATCATTCTTTAGACAGCGTACTTCCGCTCATCGCTATAATGTATTTGATGAAACTAACAACCAAAAAGAATTTCAATTTTCTTGTTAAAAAATCCTGGTTTAGTCAAAGTACTAGAGAGAGAGAGAGTCGTGCTATGTTTTCCGGTACACAATGCAGTCAATCTAAACTCGTCTTATGAGTTCAGTTCTTCAAAATACAGCAACGTCGACTCACATTTGACCTTGTAAGATGACTGATGGCGGACAGCGTCTCTACGGCTGATCATATCAATGAACTTGAACAGTTTTGTTGCATGTTCTCCTACCTCCTCCATATATAAAGAAATGCTCTATAGACGACTTTATTCAGAAATAATATGTTTGTCCTTACAGTGGCCGTAAGGCTTACCTTGTAAAACATCAGGTCTGGTTTGTACGGAAAAACACCGCGAGCCCGCACCCAGCCTCCACTATAAATCGCACAAGTTGAGATTTTATAAGGGAAGGGAAAAGAGTAGGGTTGTTTTTTCTTTCATCTCTTGTCCATAGGGAAAAGTGAAGAGCTCAGTTTACCCATGAAAATCTTTGTCGCCGCGCAGTTAATGGAGTAAAGGTTCTTCTGATCGGGGGAACACAAAGCCAGGTCCGTTTTGGACTCTTGGTGCCCCCCCCCCCACCCGCTCCGACTGCAGCCCAAGCGTCACCGCCGGGGGAAGGTGGTTGGGGATGACAGTTTACTTTGCGATGTGCATGACGATTAGATGATAACCATCAGCCCAGCTCGAGAGGGCCGTTGGGCCGCCCAGTCCTCGGCAAACAGCAGAACTAAGTGGACCATATACTGACGACGTGGAAGGCTCACCCCCCCCCCTCTTAATTCTTCCCCTCCTGCCCCTTCCCAAAGAAGTACACGGACGCTACGTCAGCCTGAGGTTGATTGATGGCCGTGACAGGCAACGTGATTAGTTGTAAAGGTTGGTGGAGATGAGCCGACACAAGCTGACGAGTGACGGAAACACGCAGCGAAACGCCAAACACGAGTCTGTGTCCGACAAGTTTGGACAGTCTTCTGTGGGTGAGAGCAGCGGGGAGGAAGCAAGAGGGAGGGAAAGGGGAGGGATGAGAGAGCGAGATGGATAGAGGACGGAGAGAGGGACTGGAAGAGAAACAAAAGGTAGCGAACTTGCTCTTCATCTTTCGCTCCCCGGCCTCTTCGGATCTAGGCGTTTTTCTTTGCATTACAAAATTACATCAGTTGATGACTGCTACATGATCCAACGGAATTGGGGAGATGAAAGAATGGGCTGGTTGTGGTCTATTTTAGTTTAAACACAAAAATTTATTCTGACGAAGATATAGCTTGTGCATTCTATATTTACGTCACTTATTGTCACCTTGAGGAAGCGGATGGTTAGAACCCGAAGGTGCCGGTTCGATACCCGTGGGCCGCTCCGTACTTCCCCAGTTGACCAGCTAGGAATGGGTATCTGACCCATAGGTCGGGGAAGATAGGGCAGCGGGGAAGTAGAGATGGGCACCGCCCTCACGATCCCGGCTCACAGGGAAGTAGGGGTCTTACACATCCTCGCTCCCTACGACATAAAACAGGTCACGGGACAACTTCACCCCTGAACCTTGTCACCTCGCACACCTGGCGTCATCAGCCCTGCTAACACAGGAATTTTAAAAATGCAGTTGTCGGAACAAACCGTCAAAAGGTTTTTCTTTTTTCTGCGTTTCTCTCCAGATGTCGCCAGTCCGCACCACCGCATAGCGTCCTCCGAAAACATCTGTCAGCTTCCACGTTGCCGTTTATGTCTTCAGCCCCGTCCAACAACGTCGCCTTGCGGGTTGCGTTTTGACTTCGCAAGTTTGGAGCCAGCAGCGACGAAGACGAAGGTCAAGGGAGGGGTGAGGGGGCTGGGGGAGGGGAGTAGCATTGTGGGTATTGGTTGCCTGATAAACTGCGTGTTTATTCAACACAGGGGTTGGGGCAGTACAGTGTAATTATCAGTCTGTGTCCTCGTTGTTACGTCTTTGATCTTTTTTGCCCCCTTTGTATTCTCCCCACCAGGAGGCGCCACGTATAACTGGCTTTGGGCTAGCTTTGCTGGCGCTGAAAGTGGCAAGAAAATGGATAGCAAGAGGTATAGCCTTGCTTGGCTGGCCGCGGCAGTTTCAGATACACACGAGGCATTGTCCCCGACGCCCCGTGCCCTCCCTCCCCTCGGTTTTAAGAAGCGATGTCGAGCCTGTAAGCAAGAGAAACCGATGCGAAAATAGTAGGGGAAAGAAGTTGGGGGAGGGGGAGAAGATTGGGTGAGAGCGTGAAAGGGACGGGTGGTTGGGTGGTTTGGTGGTGGTGGTGGGAGGGGAGATGTGTGTGCTACCAACTGGCTAAGGAGGTACAGCCAAGGCACAGCGCTGAATGAAGCTTCTATGCACACAAGCTGGGTGGTACTCATTTCTTTGGATACTGTGAGTTCAGAAGAGTACATATGGTAATCCACATGCGTAATGGTTGAGCGTAATGGCTGGCGACTTGAAACGACGAGGCTGTTGCCTTGCAGCTTTTGCATACGTAACCTGGCCTTTTTGCTGTTTTCTCGGGGTGAAGGCCAAAGGGCAAATCATCATGTTGTAAGAGGTCACGCCGTGATGGAGGTGACGCCGCGAACGACTGTTGTACTGGCGATAATACATGCACGTCGTCTGTAAAGTCGACACGCACGCACGCAGGGGCATAAACACATGCCCCAAGCACTCATCAACAAGCACACCCATTAAGGTAGTCGGCCCATTTATAGCATACTAAAGGATTTGCTTAAGAATTCTTCTCTTCTCGAAGCGATCATAACACCCGTACACCTTTACCTTTGGAAAGGAAATGCAACTGTCCGTATGACCGCACCCTTGGCCAACACAAAGGTTTTCTATACCTCTTGTGATTCCATTAAATTTAACATAAGAATAAAAGTTAATAAGCAAAGCAACTGTCTATACGATCCCCCGACCCCCATCCCGGGGCAACATAAAGTAGGTTTTCTATACCACTTGTGATAACATTTACATGATAAGTATAAAGGTTCACATTAAAACACAATACGCATTAATAACAACTCAGCACGACTTGCTAATATATATATATTGAATGAAGGAAGCGCTAAAGAAACGAGGTGTTACAATGCACGTTTGCTGTGCCCTGGGTAAACAAAGACGTATTATACCGGTAGGTATTTTAGCTCCAGAAAAACTATGTACGTCACAGGACGTGTGCCTGCAGTCATCCATTTCATTGTGTTGTATCAATATGACGTGTTGTATACATTCCAGCGGTATAACAGCTTCGTCGAAAATGGGGAGTTAAATGCCTATGTGGACAGTTTTTTTTATTAAAGCACGGGGTTGGTTTGAATGCGTGTTCGTACGTACGTCTTGTCCATTTGTACAGGTGCACTTTAAACACACAGCTAGGTAATCGGGCCTTATAACCTCTGTTGTGACCAGAAGGAAAAATACAAATGCTTCATGCAAGCCATCCCTAGATATAAGAACACGTCATGCCTCGGAGCCAATGTCACTGTCATAAAATAGTATATTGCTTTGTGGCCAGTCTCACATAACCATTATGGACGTCATTGCAAAGACCGTTTGTTAAAAACGATCAATCGTATGTCTGTAATCTAAATGCACATGCCAGGGAAATCTCGCGCACCTTTCCTTTGAAGTGCTAGGAAACCCTTTTGAAGTCTTTGGGAACATTTGTCATTAAGCATGTACTGTTAAGTGTTAAAGGAACCGAAAAGTAACCACACGTCTGTTTGGCGCTACTCAACAGAGAAGAGTGGAGCACCATATTACGATAACAGATGGCTCTGTAGGAAGTACTGAACGTCATTTCTGGGTCTGCTAACAGAAACACGTACAGACGAATATGTTAAACCAAAGCGCTGTGTGTCCCTACTAACGACTGAAGGTTCCCAAGTGATTCTAGAATTTCAGAATTTCAGAATTTATTTTCTTCCTTCACCCTCAGTGGGGTATGAAGACAAAACATAAGCAACAGTACAACAAATCAATAAATAGGTGAGCAAAAATTCACTTTGATAAGCAAACGAATTAACAACGTATCTTAAGAGGCTCGCAAGAGCTTGCTGCAAACATACAATTATCCATGTACACAAGCGTCTTTAAGTAAGATTTTAATAAAACATGACAGCTTTGTAAGCAATCGTTTGCTCCCTGTTGAGAATAGGCACTAAAATTTATAGGTATTAGGGCGGTTTCTGTAGTAATAAGGTAGCCATTTGTTTCGGTCATCCTTAAATTTATCGCAGCAAAATAAATAATGGTACTCATCACCGATGTCGTTGCTGTTACAAAGATGACAGATTCTTTCTTCTCTGGGTATTCTCTGTATTCTGTGCGTTTGGACTGGGAAGTTGTTGTTCAAAAGTCGGAAGTTAAGAAGCGGTGTGTAGTGATTTGGGGGCAATATTTTTAGGTAGTTTTCAAAAGTGAAAGACGTTTTAATAATTCTGTAGTTCTTATAGATGTCTTTTGTATCTACATCTTCTAACCAACTTTGAATAAACTGACTTGTAAACTTCTTTCAACTTTCTGCTTGAAACATTCATATGAGTAGGAGAGATTATTTTGATTGGTCCAAAAACCATTTAGTCCAATGGCTTGTAATGTTGATTTTACTGCTGATCTAAGTATCACATGCAAAAACCCTGAACTTTTTCAAGTCATTTTGTCTAGGCGAATTTGCTAATAAACGCTTACGTTTAATACATTTTTTACCCTACCAGTTGTTATGACCACCTAAAACTATGCGTTTAAAATCCGCTATGATATACTGATGTGGTTAGGTTGGTTCTTGAATGTCACAAAACCAGGGCAACAAAGTCTTATACAGACGCCTAACTGTAAGCAGACAGACAATGGACAGACAGACAGGCAGAAGGACGGATGGATGGACGGACAGCCAGCCATACAGACAGAGAATGGACGGATATATTATGGACAGACAGACAATGGAAAGAAAGGATGAACAGACATGCAAACAACTTGACAGAAATGAGACAATCAAACTCAATCGTCGACCACAGTTTTCATGGGAACTCCTTTTCTTTTCTAGCCCGCCAGACTGAATTCATTCCTGTGGACAATCAAACGGAACCCGCCGTCCTACCTGTTCGGCACCATCCACGTGCCCTACACACAGGTGTGGGACTTTATCCCCAACAACACCAAGGCCGCTTTCGAGCACACAGACTACGTGTTCTTTGAGCTGGACCTGACTGACCCCTACACCCTGTCGGCTCTGGCGAGCTGCCAGCTGTTGCCGCAGGGCGAGAATTTGGCCAACGTGCTGCCGGAGAGCCTGTACGCCCGCTTGAAGCGCCACCTGGATTACGTGCGGGACATGATGCCCGGATGGATGACCCGTGACCAGCGTGACAAGGGGCTGTACGCCGACTACCTCTTCAACGCCATCGCCGGCAACTGGGAGCGCAAGCGGCCCGTGTGGGTCATGCTGATGGTCAACACGCTGACGGAGGGAGACGTGCGGTCGCGGGGCATTCCCGTCCTTGACCTCCACCTGGCGCAGGAGGCCGAGAGGCTGGGCAAGCTGACCGGAGCGGTGGAGCGCGTGGAGGAGCAGTGCCTGCCGCTCAACGACCTCAACTTCTCACAGGTACGTGCTGCACGTGCGGGCGTGCTGTCGCATGTTCAAAAATACCCTTCCCCCAAAACACCTCTAATATAAACACCCCATCGTGCATACCCACATCCATGTACCCACACAGTTGCTGGAGGCGGGGACTGTGTGATGGATTAGACTTCTGGGATAGCGTCCAGATACTTGTAAGTGTTCGTACGTGCGTGCGTGCGTGCGTGCGTGCGTGCGTGCGTGCGTGCGTGCGGGTGCATGTGATTGCTTGCCGCTCAGCTATCTCAGTTTCTGACAGGTATATGCGGTGCTGCCCCACGCTTAGGCTCTTTGTATTTCTGATGGATTCTTGCGACTGTGCGGATGCATGAGAGAGTGAAGGGCGGAGGAGTGCATAAGCCGTTGAGCGCACAGTCTTAACTTCTCGCAAACACTAGCCGCTGGTGGGGATTTTCTGCGTGAGTGCTTGCGTGTTTAAGGAGATTTAAGACCATGGCTGGGTTGCATGGCAGTCCCATCAAATCTTGACACGTGATGCTGTACTTAAACTTCACAGGGAGAATGAACCTTACGACAGTTTTTAACGACGTCAGACGACGTAGACGATCGTGCAGCCCAGTCCCAGACAGTCTTGTCCCGCAGACAAAGCAGGCAGCTCACTGAAAGTGTGTCCGCAGAAAAAAAGATGGCGACAGTAAAGCCATCGGGTTTAACAGCAACTATTATTTGATGATACAAAAATATTTCCTTTCTTTCTTTCTTTCTTTCTTTCTTTCTTTCTTTCTTTCTTTCTTTCTTTCTTTCTTTCTTTCTTTCACGCGCACTCTGCTTCTCGAGCTCCGAGCAAGCAAGTGCAGGGCGGCACGTTAGCGCAGTGGATATGAAGAGCGGAAGACGACAGCGATAAGGCTAGAGACCCCAGACGTTAATACTGTAACGGAGGACAACGGACCACAATACAAACTGCGCCAATCCTCTTCCAGCCGTTGGCCTGGACAACCAATACATCACGGAGACAATGCGAAAGAGATTAAGGTCGTGTCAGACACCATCTCGCAGCCCGGGCGAGCCCCAAAGAGCAGCGGTCGAGACTGCGCCGTCGACTCGAACCAATAAGTCAGAGACGGCCCACCAAGCCCTGATCAAGATTACCAGGCTAACCCAGCCAATACGTCACCACGGGCCTAACACGCGCTGGCCAATACCCGTCACGTTCCCGCCGATAAGACGGCCGGACAACGCCGTCTGACCGCTCCGAGCGTGTTGGGCACCTCGCTTCGGACCGCCGCTAAGTGACAGTTTGATTAAACGTACGATAGGATGCGAAGAAAGGCCATTCCATCCATAGTGGTGGGTGGGGAGGTGGGGGCTCTCTGTCGGGAGGGACGGGAGGACGGGGGTGGTGTGCAGGAGATCCGCGTGCGTTCTATCTTGGCTTCTCTGGACTGTCAGCTCTGAGTTTTGGCGACAGCAAGAAAATGGAACCGGCCGATGCCCTCAGCCCCTTGTCAGAGAAGCTCGTCAACTGTGCATCCATCGTCTAGGATTTTATCAAACTCTGCAACGCGGTAGCCCGTACGGTCCGGGGGAAGATAGGCCCACCGATACTCTTAGAGGTCCTGGGCTAGGCCGCTGCAAATGACTGCCTTCCTGTCAGATCGCTATTTGCTGGTAATAGTCTTTGCCTTGTCGAATCACAGGGACTCGCTTTGTGGGGGTCTTTTGTTAGATGGTCAAAGAACCACTGGTTTGCCTGATAGAGGCCCAAAGCAAGCATTTTGCTTTTCGCTAAGATACTTTTAGGAAAACTGTCCCTTTGTTGTAGAACGCCCACAATTTCACACTGATCAGCTACTTACTGAAAGGAAAGAAGAAAGAAGGAAAGAAAAAAAGGCTCAGCGCTGAAGCTTTCAGTACAGCAGTGCGCCATTCCGGTCACAGCGGAGACATCAGTGCTCTTCCCTGGTGTGCCACAAAGATGAGGACGCAGAACGGCACTGTCAACAGTACATATGTGATGGAAACATTTTATCGTATATGAGGCCGACAGTATGTTTCTATACTGGCAGTTCACATGGAATACCTTTCACCCACCACACCCCTTCAATATTCTGTCACAGCCGCACTCGCCCAGAGGTGGGGGAGGTGGGAGGATGCCAAAACAAGGAAGAGGAGTTGTGGGGATGAGATGCTGCGGTGGGCACAAAACTATTTTGAGCCTTGATAATCACTTAAAATTCTCCAAACTCACCCACATTTTTTCCCAGCACCTTTCATCTGCCCTCATGACCATGCTTAGAGACAGCTTTCATTGTTGACTTGATGCTAAACTAGAAAACAACACCAGTACTACCCTTCATCCTCGCTCCACTGAGCTTCTGCCAACCCACCATCTGGACTCTCGAAACGTTTCTTGCACCAGTTTCATCTGATATTGTACATGCCAAAATATCGTTACTGTTTGGGGGGGAACATGAGCCAGAAATAAAGCTATTCATTTATGTTTCCGAAAAACGCTTCACACGACGGGTTCGGATGTATTTAAAGAAACTGGTTGCTTTTATGGCAGATAAAGATCTTTTATTTCCTTATTAGTTATGGGAGTTTAATTTGGACAAATTCCCAAAGATGTCGATTTTTATCGCGCAAATTCACAATCTTGAGATCTAAAACTCGCTATTCATTATTATTATTTTTCCACTCCCAAGCGAAGCAAGCGAAACTGTCTGATTCGCGCGACACAAACACAGAGCAGAAACACGTAAGTACTTCACAGTTAAGCTAGTACATGATAAGTATTTCTTCGTGGATTTATTGTTTTATAGGTAGAATGTGTTCGAAGTTTGAGACGGTTCCCGGCCAGATATTTTCAGTACGAGACAATTCAAACATGACAAGCGTTTGCTCAGCAGTTATTAATGCTGTTTTCGAAATTGAAATCAGTCGCTACAAAAATCCGCTTTTTTAACTTTGCCATCGCCTAGCAGATGCCAAGGCACAAGAAATCCTCGTCACGTCTTGCCCTGTTCTGTCTGTAAGGACTGTTCTAGTTCTCTCACTATTATTTGTTGTTCAAGAAAGATGCACATGACATGGGATAAAAAGAGACTGCCCGTGGGCTGAGATCTTTCGAAAGTAAACCCTTTGCTTGTGTAAATCCCATAATCTTGCAGCTGGTGTCTGTGCAGAAGCCAGACTCTGGATATGGCCGACTAAAGACTATCGTAAGCTAGAGAAGGCTAGACAAGACAGGACTACTTGTACGCCTGCTGACAAGGTGCTGACCAACAGGAATTATACTACTCAAGAGAATACTTGGAATGCGATAGGACTGGTAGCCAAAGTTCAGGGGCAGATTGACAGCTCAATTAACACAGGTTGAGAGAGACAGACAAGGTGTACCTCACGAGGAGTGCGGGACGTTTTCATTATCTGCAGTAATGGCCGTGTCCAACTCTGGCGCACCATTGCAGGAAAGGAAATGCTGCCAAGTACAATTCCCCGGGGGTCGAGCCACTTGTCTGGGGAGCAGATCTCCGGCCAGCCAGACGTCCTGGCTGACGACATAATCAACAAATGCCATTCTCGATCTTTGCTTCGGACGTCGGAGATAAGCGGTCTGTGACAGGGTCTAGCGCGGCCACACGCGCTATTCCGCAAACTAAACAAACGAGAAACAATCGTAGATTCCAGACAAGGAGAGGCTACTATTATGATCTCTGAGATGGTGGGCAGAATAGCTCGGTCTTGCACTGTCCCGTGTTCGAAAGGGCGCTGTTTTGATTCCTCTCCTGCGGTGAAAGGTAATTTTGGCAATTGAACCGGAAAAGGGCGTGTACTGGCGATTGTCAGACAGGAGCTAAAGTGACTTGTCTCCCCTTGTCCCTAGGTCCACACGTCAATGGCCACCAGAGGCCGCTGTTGACGTTGACACTGACACTAAACACTGCTCTGACAGGGAAGCGGGCTGCGACCCTAGCTGTCATAAAGGGTTAACAAAAACCAAATGAGGTCACATGTTAAGTCCAACGTACATGAATTGCTCCTCAACCAACATAATCATATGCGACTGGCGCGAATTGGACAACCCCCAAACCCCGCCCCTTCCTCAGCTCGCAGGTTCTGCGACGCACGTGACAGCTTACATTGCGAATCACTTGAAATGAAAAAGGAACAGATTCCGCTCTTTAGGCAGTAAACCATTTTCCTGATAATGACCACCCGGAGTATGGGCTCGCGAGCCTAAAATCGCACCGGGTCTCCGGAGTTTTGCAAGGGGCTCCAATCGGTGCGTATGTCATGAATAAGGCAATAGTCTGCGTCTCTGCCCTTGAGCTTCCTTGGCCCTTTGTGTGGAGATCAGCTGGGTGCAGACAGTCTTTTTCTTTCTTTCTTTCCGAGCTGCCATTACTGCTTGAGCCTCCCATCCGTCCGCATCCCACCGTATAACAACCAGTCTTCCTAGTATTGTGCGATTCTGTACTGATTGCATGAGTATCCGCATTTCCGTCATGAGAATGTACACGAAACTACACCCTCTTCCACGCACCTGCGCCCAACACACACACAGTGGGATCCCCCAAACGTTGCAGCCCATGCCCGACCGTCTCCCCTCCCCCTCCCCCCTCCCAACCCTTGGAGTGCATTATGATATTCTGCTGCCGACGATGATCCGTTCAGCCAGTGCAATGTTCGCTTGGATCAAAGCGCGTCCTTTGCACAGACGGACTAGTCCGGGTAGTTCCCCCGGTGTGTAATATGGTAAACGGTCGTCAGAACGATCTCGTTATTTGCTTACACCGTGAAACCTGCATTTTAGGACAGTTCACTCGAATTGCATTGTCCCAAAAAGTGACCGACAGTGACCCCCCAGGGAGCGTTAGCGTGTGTGGCATACAGCGTCTTGGAGGGAGCTTTCAGCAGCTGTCTGACATCAGCATCATATCGGAAACACATGCGCGTGTCCCTGTCAGAGTTTACCTGCAGCGATAATTTACCATGACTTCCGTAGGCCGAGATCGCGTGGTGCCTACGGCACTGATGCGATTGCAGCGTGTGAAGAAGCCTTGACACGGGGGTCCTGTCGAGGTCGCCAGTGTGTACCCGAAACTTATCGTCGATCTCTGACTGCTCCGTGCTGGCCGTATGTACGAGATTTCGCCTTTTCCCCAGTCGCCACCTCTGCCCTTCAGGTGGGGCTTGCCGCGTATCCCCTTTAGATTACTGTCAAAACATTCAGACTTGTCCAGGGTAACGAATTGAGGAGCGATAAATGTTAGTGCGATAAACGGCCCAACAGCTTTCCTTCCCTGGTCGTGCGTGAGGCCCACGAGGTTCGTACAAGAGACATCCGGGTGATGGTGACATCAGCGCTCCATCAGCGCTCGCGATGCGAGTTAGTTACGTCAGGAATGCGAGCGACGCTAGCGAGTCGTGATGTCAGCGCTCCAGAAGCGCTCGCGATGCTAGCACAGCTAGTTAGTGACGTCAGAAATGCGAGCGACGCTAGCTAGTGAGTCATGACGTCAGAGCTCCTACCTCTGGATGCAGGTAACTGGCGTTTGCTTTCCGTTCCTCTTATCGGCCAGTCCGGAAAACCGTCGACTGACTATCGTTTGCAGGCGCAGTTACGGGAAGCGGGGACGCCCGCAGAGGGATATGAGTGGCAGCGCGGTTTGCCGACTCCACGTTCGCGACAAACAGTCGACGGGCTGCGGACAGCCGAGCTACCCCCCTCCCCTAGGGGTGGAGAATGGGTGTTGCTGGGCGCGTGCGTTAGGTCCTGGTGAACGATAGGTCAGTTGAGCGTGTTGACGATGGGGTCACATTGGAACCGGGGTTTCTTGGATCTGCAGTGTCTTTACCAGGTTTGACTGTCGATGCAATAGTCATTTCGGCACATGATGCACACAGCTTCAGATTTTAGATATGGAATGATCTATTCTAGTTACTGAATCTCTCTCTCTTTTTTTACTCCTAATACCATTATTTCCATCACGAAATACCCAGAAATTGTGCTGACCAACCAACAAGCCAGTCAGCCAGCCGGACAGCCGACCGACCGAGCGACCGACTCTTTTTTTTTCTTCCCCCTCCTGAACAAACTGCGGAATCCTGTATTTTTAAAGCTTTCATCTGTCTGAGTCTGTTTCTTAGACTACTGGATAATACAATACATTCTGCTTTGTGGCAGAGAAGCCGTGTCGAAATTCACCTTATCTTCCTTTTCTGTAGCAGCACCAATCTTACAGAGAAATTGGCAAATGAATAGCTGGGGTCTCATTTTTTTCAGGAGAAAGGGTCCTGAATAACAGACAAGCAGACAATTTTTTAGCCCCCCCCCCCTTTTTTTTTTAGAGCTTCGTCCCAGGTTGCCCAGACCGTAGCATGGCTTGTAGAACATGCGTATCGCATGTATGCAAAGTAGTAGGGTTTTTTTTAACGCGTGCATTGGAACAAATCCACTTGAAAGGTTTCCCGCCGCCACTGTTGTATCTCTTCCAGCTGGCCTACCTGAGTACTTTTCCCTGTGGACTGTGAGTGCGTTGAGGAATCGCTGGAGATGTCAGTGCAGTAGATGGTGCAGTTTGTAACTTAGCTTCCTGCTTTTCACGTCCATAGAATTGTGTGTGCATTTATATGTAATATTTACAAATACATGTGAGTTACCTGTAGCAGACACGGACATGTTTTTTAGTTTGCGCCGAGGAGAGGGTTGGGGGAATTTGCGTAACCCTGATATAACACAAGTGCAGACGTCAGCAGTCAAACACAGACGTCACAAGTTCAGATCTCAGTTGTCACAGACGTCACAAGTTCAGAGGTCACCAGTCACAGACGTCACAAGTGCAAACGTCAGCAGTCCACAGACGTCACAAGTGCAAACGTCAGCAGTCCACAGACGTCACAAGTGCAAACGTCAGTAGTCACAGATTCACATTGTCTGTACTGTCCCACAGGCGCCTCGGCGGATGTTTCACCTGTGATCTGTCCCAGACTCCTTGGTTCAACTCCAGCACGGCGGGGAAGGGTTAATAGCCAGACGCTGACACAAAGAGATAATCTCTTCGCTGCAGATAAGCTGTGGTTTAACGTGATACCTGAGGTTTTACATAGCAAGCATACCCTCCCGCCCCCTCCCACCCCACCAAACCCCACTCTAGAGGAACGTACACACTGAACGAACCAGGGAGAGATAATGATTGAAGCCCTACAATTTGCGGGTAGTTTAATATCTCCAGGAAAGAGAAACCCAGATTCGTGCAGCCAAATCATTCACATGAAACTGCATTCTACTTGTAGACAGTCGAGTTGTTAAGAAGCGGAGGTGGAGTGGTGGGGGGAATGGAGTCCGTAAACTCTTTAGCGTGAATGGATCGTTTTTGTTTTTCTTCGACGTCTTCGTTGTCATGCACAGATAAAGTCAGCTTTGACAGTGTAGTGATGGATGGTGATGATAATGAAAACAGACCTGGGTACACCTACCAAAAGCTTTCAGTATTCAGAATCATTTTTTTTAGTATTTTCAAGCCAAAATCAGTATTTTTTCACTGCAGAACTGGCAGGAGTTCCTGTCGCCCTTCGGGTACAGCAAAATGGCGCCGACTTGCAGACGGAAACATCCAAAACACGGAGCGGAAGTGCAGCGAGAAAAATTCGGATCGGAAAAATAAAACACTTCATCGTAAATTAAAAATTCGTTTTTTTCTCCAGCAAAATCGTTTTTTCGTATTTAAAACAATTTCTGTATAAAACACGGGAAAATCGTATGGGTACCCAGGTCTTGAAAGGATGAGGGTGACGGGCCAGCCCCCTTCCCATCTATTGTGTCACAACTTTGGGCTCCGAAAGCCGACCCTCCTCTTGCTTTTCCCTAGATGTTCAAGAGTGACGCATCGCCTTTACCCCGCGGTTCGCTTGGCTAAAGGCGGTTTCTAACGACGGCCGACTGCTATGGAGATGTCTCACGGCGAAACGTTACCTGGTTATCCGCCCCTGCACACTGGTCACTGATACCAGTGATGGAGTGAAACCTAGAAACATATTAAATTATTTTCCGTGCCCCCTTTACAATGAAAAGGCCCAGGGCTATATTATAGGGTATCTATAGCCATATATACCAATATCCAAAGTTAAAGTTTTACCAAGGTGGTTTCCTAGAAAAAAAAATCATGTGGATCACAAATACAAAAACACTGACATTTTGAAAACATCTGAAAGATGAAAGAGCTAATCTTTACTGACGCTCCGTAGCCTATGTTGTCTACATAATGCGTTCAGCTCTCTGTCATTGTGTCGAACCTACCGCTCTCGCGCCGTCTGCTCTGTACACGTATGCCGGAACTGAATAGTCAGAAAGGGCCATAATCACGGTCGACTTCCTCCTCTCGCCGTGAAACATCTCCTTGTCAAGGCTCTGAGGTGAACCCACTGCTGTATTTATACCAGACGCAGTCGAGCCGTGTGTTAGCGGGAAGAGAGTGGTGTTGGTGGTCTGGAGGTGGGGGGCGGGGGGGGGTAGGAGGTTCAAGAGGGTGGTGTGCTAGGGTCGTCAGAATGATTGACAGGTTATGCCCTCTTCATCTGATGGTCACGGGCTACCTCAGTCAGGGATGTTGTGAATGTTTTCACTGCGTGCACCTAGATGACCTCAAAGGCCAAAAACATCCGAGCTTTCATCGACGGCAGATATGCTGACCCCGCCTCCTGTAGGGCAAGCGAGGAAACGTACCTACTGCTCCACTCCCCTACTCTCTTTTCCCCTGCCACACACTCTTCCCATGCTTGCCGGAACTCGGAGCGTTTCCTGTGGTCAGTCGTTTTTTCAAGCTGCTGTGTTGTTTTGTCTGAAGACTTAACTCCTTCCTGCTAACACGTTAGCTTTTAGCTTCTGCAGTGTTGAACAGGAGTCAAGGGACCCAGGGATTCGCCGGCAGATTACGATGCTTGCCTGCCGAGCAAAATAGCGTCGCCGGCCCAGAGTCTGGTCCCACACTGGGTCCGCAATCTGAACCAACACTTGGCCCACAATCTGGGCCCACACTCTGGGCCCACACTAGGCCAGTGACCCTGTAGTTGGGGGCCGTCAGCGGGAACATCCTGGCGTTTTCAATTCTTTTTGAGGATACCTGAAGCTTATTGCTGTGAGCGAGTTGTTTTGGTGATAACTTTTATTCGGACACTCTTTTTTCAAGGAAGGAGGTAGAAACTTTTGTCTATGCGCGCGCGCACCCATGCACACACACAGGGTGCCTAATACTACATTTCTGCCTTGGAAGAGTGGTGTTGCCAGTCCCAAAGAAAACAAGAATCCATGTGGATTCCGTCTGGTCCGCTCCATAGATTATCTGCAGGTGAAACTTGTTGCCAAGAACAAAACTCCTTCTTGCTCCAAACGTCTCTCTTTGTCTCTCTCTCTGTCTCTTGCTACACGCAGATCATCCGTTTCCTAGCCCCTTTTGATATTTCTTGTGTCTTTCTTTTCTCTAATCCTCGCTTTCTGGCTGTGCGTTTGTCCCTTTCTCTGTTCTCTGTCACTTTTTTCTTTCTGCATGTCTGCACACGTTTGTGCATAAGTGCGTGGGTGCATTAGTACGCGTCCCCCACCCCGTATATTATTGTATATTTGGTCTTATTTACACCCCCAGATTGGTGCCACTTGCAGCTGTAATCTCACCTACAAAAAATGCGCGTTTGAAGAAGTACAGCAGGTCGACAGATAAAACACGGGAGACAGACTTCAAGCGCCATTTACGTGTAAAGTAGGAAAGTGAAGGAATGGACCGGAAACGAGACAGGAAGAGAAGAATTCGCGATCAGCATCCAAGTGTGAACAAGTGTACCCATCCTCAAGCATTTTAGCTCTATTTTACTTTCCTCGATATCTCCTCGATCTGTTCTGTCTTTCCCTCTCTCTCTCCTCTCTCATTCTTTCTCTTTCTTTCTCTGTCTACAACTTCCGAACACAAAAGTTATCGCTGACGATAGCATCAGCCGGAACAACATCAAATAGGGTTTGATGCCTCATCCTCACAGAAGTGATACGAGCGCATGCTTATTTTCAAGATTTAATCGCCCCTTTCAAGAGCGTGGCAAGAGATCAGACAAAGAGCTGCGGAATTTTAATGCCGGTGGCGACAGGTGTGCTTGGAGAGCTCACAGCGCATGTCTGGAGCCTCTTGCGCTTTTATTGATATAGATCCTTCGCCAATAAGTTAAAAAAAATCTACGGATATTCGGTGTATTAATCTACCTGAAAATCTATCTTCTGTAGATAAACAGCCGCTAAAGTGTGAGTGTTCAGGAACAACACAGCGGCTGGATAGAAAAGCATGCGCCGTATCATGAACAACTGCAATTGCCAGTGTGAGGTAACAGCAGGAGGGAAGAACGTATAATTATGACTTGCGATATCTGCTTCATATTTCGAACAGCCAGCCAGCAGAGGTGTTCGGTGCGTCAAGCGACCGGTCACAGATCTCAGCCTGCAAATAGCATATCTCTTCAGCTAGCATGGCAAACATGTTAGTCAAGCAACATATGTGTTAAGGTTGTGTGTCAAGCAGCTATTCTATTAATAGCTGTTGTGTCAAACTGGCCTGTCAAACATATCTATATTTGTTGCAAGTCCTCATTAGCAGACTGTGTGGAGGAAAATCTCTTGCCAGAAATCGTGTGAAGCCTTCGTTACCGTCGCTTCGACTGGTTCCTGCGTTGGCACACGGTCGACCGTTTCACACACACCGTGCTGTATTCGAAACGGGCCAACTAGATCCAACGAGCGTCCACGTGTGATCTCGTGTGATTCGATGGTCTGTGTAAAACTTGCGTGTGAAATGCCTTGTGCGGCTTAGCTTTTATGGCTGTTTTCATTCGACTTGATCGAAATGTATAAGCCGGGCGCGTTATGCGGGGTTTACACGGCAAAGTCGGATGAAAACAGTCATATATAATAGTCCATCCTGTTGCGACAAAACATAATTTTTAAAAAATGGGTTCGAATATTCATTACAGACACTTGTTTGGACAAAAATCTAAGGGAGTAGAATTTTTAAAGAGATATTCTTCATGGATTTGAGACAATTGTTTAAGGCAAGCGATTCGATTAGTCCTTAACGACTGCCTTCATCCGACTTAGTCGAGCAGTGTGAAGTACGCATGAGGCCGACGGTTGGAAAGTCTGCGAGGCGTGTCTCCCACGAACATTCTTCCCATGTCAACACGGTGCAGACAGTGAAAATACAAACAAGCACAACCTGGCGGTGGGAGGTAGCGCCAGCGGATTATCAACCCTGTGCAATTATGCTCGGTAGCGTTGTAGCTCACTCGTGCCTGCGTGCGTGCGTATGCTTATATCTACAGGTGTGTGTGTGTGTGTGTGTGTCACGCCCGTGTGTATTTGTGTTTGTGCGCGCGCGTGTGTATTTTTGCTTGTGTGGGTGTTTGCGTGTAACTGTGCTTGTGTGTGTGTTTGCGTGTAACTGTTTGTGCTTGTGTGTGTGTATGCTTGCGTGTAACTTTTTGTGCTTGTGTTTGTGTGTGTGCTTGCGTGTAACTTTTTGTACTTGTGTGTGTGTGTCAGCCACTTTAGGGGTCTCACTCAGTAAGAAGTCTTTGTCGAAGACTGGAGTCGTGGCGAGACGCTGGTGGAGTGGGGTAAAGGCGGTTAATTTATGCATAAATATTTTTAATAAATGAAATGAGTCAGTTTGTGCATCTACGTGTGCACGCTTTTAGGCATGCATTCCGGACCGGATCACGTGGGACGTGCAGTGCGTTTGATTCGTTCTCATTGAATGAAATGCAGTTTTTGTCCGCGCTGATCATGACGCAGGAGAGATTTCTTTTTGCTCTTGACGGGTCGTCTCCTATTCTCGTTCACACAACCACCGTCAAGAGTGTGACATATGCGTAGGTGGAACTATCACTGTATTACTAAAATGAATTAATATGATTTCTAAATCATATGGCCGAGCCCCCACCACCTACAGTCTCCCATAAAGAACAACAAAAGACTGTTATACAGTGAACACAAAAAATGTATTGTTGATATAAACAGCGAATATTTACAATCAAGACAATATATGTTACAACTCGTTTCAACTCTAGGGCTCCCGCA
>SMGT01014451.1:105968-152460 GCA_004794575.1 Lanistes nyassanus
TGCAAGGCAGTGACGCCAGAGCTCTAACTTCTCTTGCCTTCTTCCCGTCTTCGAAACTCGCTCCTGAAATTTCTCTGGCGTTTTTGCTGTGTTTTGAAATTTTAACTGGAAGCGTCTGTCCTGCCCCCCGGTTTAGAATATGATTTGGGCCGTAACGCCTTCATAGAATCAGGAACAGAGCAAGCTCGTCCACCGCTATTGGAGGGTCACCTTGGAGCCTCAATGAGAACGAGGCGCAGAGCAGGGGATGGAAGAATTAAATAATTCTGGCCGTTTTACCACTTCTCGAAGATGGTGTGTGTTACTGGGTGACGAAAGTGTTAAAGACAGCATGGCGTGACCCGTTTCTCACTACATTTCTGCGTGTGCATGCTTTATAGAAACTTTACTTACATGTATCCTGTAACCCACTCCCCAGCCCCCACCACCCCCAACGCGCGGCGGTGCATCGTAAACATCCACAGACACACCGACACATTTTCTCGGTCTTTTCTGTGTGTCTGGTGCAATGGTTGTTAGGCGCACTTGGGCAACTTGAACCCACCACTTTCACAGTAGAGGTCCGATTTTAAATTTTCTTTCGTGTATCGAAGTTTAATGTAAAAATTGTTTCCTATCGCCACGAGGACATAGGGTACGACAGATTATTCTGCTTTTAACTAAGATTTTACTTTTCACCCGTGTTTCAATAGGCTGCGCATGCGCACTACACTACTTTGACGCGGAAGTTCGTTATAAGAACAGCTAAACCTAAAGGACTCTGTACTGCCAAAACCACACACAGTTACATAGTTAAACGCACACTGCAGTCTTTCTCTGAAGGACCGCTAGTTCGTAACAAGTTACTAGTTCCCAAATCTGAGTAGTCAAGCCCCAATTGATCGTTCGCGAGATAAGCACAGTATGACTTTCCTGTTGTTCTTTGCGTCTTTTACGCTAATTGGCTGTACTGGTAACTGGTTGGGGAGCTAGAAGTTTACGTTAATAAGCTGTTCTGCAAAGAACCCCCCCCCCCTCACCCGGTTGTGACTGCTCAGTGCTCTGGTAACTGTTTATGATCCTTGAATATTATCTCACTCACACTTGTGAATCTAGAATCTGATAAAAACTAAAATAAGTGAATCAATCTTTTTAAACGCCTTTGTTATAGTCCCTTCATGTCTCAGATTTAGTTTTATTGGCTGATGTATGTGTGTATGCTTGTGTGCCTGAGGGAAGATTTTTAAAAAAAAGCACCCTTGTAACCGTCTTCTGTCTGGAGGCACTTTGAAAGGTTACGGGTATCGTCCTGTAGACTCGGGCAAGCTTCATCACGAGTACTGGGGATCGAGTAGCAGAATCGAGGAGAAACAAAAAGTGAAAAAAAGAAAGTGTGTTTGGTGAAACTGATCAAAGGAGGCCAGCAGACCTCACTGTGAGTGTAGAGATGGGGGGTGCAGACAGAACAAACATGCTAGAGCGGGCTGGCACAGCCACACACGTACACGTAAACGAACACCGCACGCACGCACGCACGCACGCACGCACGCTCCCTTTCGTATAACTTCATATAGTGTTCTATTAATACAGCTGTGGGTTTTTACAGTTTTCGTATGGTTTGTGTACCCGTTAGTAGTAAGAACGCCCGCGCACACGCCCCCACGCACCCACGCACTCACACCCATGGAGTCAGCGCGTGCTGCTAAACCCCACCCTAAGCATTTCCCCGACATTAGTGGACTAAACACTAATGTTTTCCGACTAAACTTTCTCTGATGGCCTCCTTCGGCCTTAGAGGATTAAAGTGTTATTGCTGAAAACTTTGCCTTCCCCTGGTGTGTGATGTTGGCAGTAACTGCACTCTGCGTGGTGGCTCAGGGACAAATCACTTCATCTTTGTCTTTGCTGGTTCTCTGTTCAACTTGTCATCTATATAACGTTTAACTTGACTCTTTTTTTGATGAGTACAATATAATTAGCCTGCTGTTTCAGATGGGGGCAGTTAAAGGACCTGGCTTTGTCTTGGAATGCTCCTTAAGTTGTGAAAGCGTTTTAGAAGCCGTCACTGACTTTAATTAGCACTTTGGTTGTTAGAGTAGGCTGTAAACTTCGCATTCGAATTCCCAGCTTATAGACGACTAAGCTTTAGGTGCGTTTTGACACGATGTTGTGTACCCACCACAGCCCCATTTACTGCTGCAATGCTGTCGCGTATGTACCTTCTCTGCCCACTCTCTCCCTGCCTCTCTTTCTCTCTCCTTGTCAGATGCACGCACCCACGCACGCACTTTGAACTTACCGTTCCAACGTGTTTTATTTTTTACTTCTACAACTGTTAACCTATGACAAGCAGTGTGCGTCTGTCTTTTGAAGTCAGCCAGCTTCCAAGCTCATGCCCGCCCTGGTCCGTCAGTTATAGCAGCGAAGCAGAACACGAACTGTCGTGTAGTGGTCCCTAGCTCGCTGCTCGCGTGACTGTTGTGGTTTCTGGAATCTTTAGAAAAACTCGGCGAGCTGAGCGTATACACTTTGCTGTTCACACCTGTGGCTGTTGCAGCTTCTGATCGCTGCTACCTACGGACCTCGTGGTACAGTTCAGTACTGTACAGTTAAGTGACTGTACGGCTCGAGAGGTTGTTGTCACACCAGACCGCTCAACTTTTATGCTATATGTCCAGCCGACGCACGACGAGTACTTAAAATTTTCATTTCTACAAAATGTAATCCAAATTCCAAGAGAAACTCTCCCAAGTCAAAATTGCTTTGTAAAAGTGGTACCAAAAATAAAAGCTTGGTTTCGGCTCACTTGAAAGGGAAAGGTGACCGGAAGAGATCGTAGAAAGGGATAAATAAAGTGTTTTGGTCTGGAAAGACCTTCGAAATTGTTTCTGCCATCAGTGAGATACCAAGTATCAATCAGACGTAGTGTCACTCCATAACATGATATGTCTGGAAAAATTATGGTCTGTTTACAGTAATGACCTGTAGGTTCAGATTCTGTTACGATGACAAGCAGAGTTTGTGTTGCCCCGATCGATAAAGGGGTAATTGCCCAGACGCGTTGACTCTGTTTTTGTTAATTTTCGCTTGGCCTAGTTCTTGTCATCACCTTATGTTTCATTCCAAGCAGCAGTCGCGTTTCTTTTCATTTTAGAATGTGTTTGTTACGTGTTTTTTTTATTTAAATAACATTTCCATAAGCACGATGAATAAAAATAATGTGCGCTCCCTTTCTTTCTTTTCTTTCGCGTCTGCCAGCTGCGGTCATTTGCATACCCATTTTACACGGGTAACAATGCAGTAATAACAATTTAGAAGATATCTATTGTTCTGTTGCATCACTCCCACTGCTGGGTTTTTTTCTGACATCATTTCTGCTCCCGTAGGTGGTGTTCGCCCTGAACCAGACGTTGGTACAGCACGAGGTACGCAGAGACAGCAAAAGGGACCGAACATCTTTCACCACCGCGGACCTCATCCGCCACTACAACTGCGGCGACTTAAATGCCGTTATGCTGACCAGCAACACCAGGCAGGTAGGATGACGTCATGACGCGTTAGTCATTGTCAAACACACGTGCGCGTACATACACGTGCACGCAATTTGCACATGGTCTCGCTCACGCACGCACACTGGCAGGTGGGCAGGCGTCACTGTATGAGTTATCACGCACATACACGCTCAATGGTTGCTCTCTGTCTCCGTTTCTCCCTCCCTGTACCTCCCCATCTTCTTCTCTCTCCATCTGTTATCCACTCCGTCCTCACGGTGTTCATGCATGCTGCACACACGCCTCCATCTTCAGACATTTTTTTTTCACTTCAGCTTGGCTGGCTAAAACGTGGAGGGATGAATTTTTTTTATATTGTATTTAAATTCCTATTGTCTTGGTCAGAACTGAAAAATATATAGAAAGACATAGAAAATTAAATATACGTGTCTTTTTAAAATATCGGATGTGAATTTTACAGGTAATTTTTTTCAGTTTTTATTCGGGTCAATTCTAATGCGCAAAGGCACGAACAGCACACAGCCACAAGATGTGAATACACGTAGCCTTTACCTCAGATCTACCACAAGAACGCACACACAAATACGCGCGCACAAAGAAAATCACGTTATAAGAGTAACAGTTCAGGACAGAGTCTGAAGTTGGGGCCAATGCAAGCGATCAGAGGAGAGGTGGACAGGGGCGAGCGAGGGAGGGGGAGACCGAGAAAGAGTGATGGAAAGAGAGCATGAGAGAGAGAAAGAAACGAGAGACTCAGAGTAGGCGGGATAGAGAAAGTGAGGAAAGAGGGGGAGAGAGAGAGAGGGACAAAGAGTGAAAGAGAGAGAGAGTGAGGGAGAATGCCCAAACAACATCGCGTTCTTAGAGTGGGATAATAATTTAGGCTAGAGCCTGAGTTTGGGTTGGTTAGAGAGCGAGAGCAGAGAGAGAGAGAGAGAGAGCGATAAAGAAATATAGAAGCGAGGATGGGGTGCACGCGAGAGAAAAACAGAGAGAGATTAAAGAGAGATTTTCGATTAATCTTCAGGACGTAAGCAGGTGGAACTTGATAGTTGCTGTAAAAGTTACAGCTGACTGCGTGACACTTTACTAATGGATCTTTCTCGTTGCCTTGGTGGTCTTTTCAGTTTATTCCTGTCTGAACTTCCTGTCATGCGCAGGTGCCCTATCTGGTCAACACTAGCATGGACCCGGATGAAGCTGTCACAGCGCGCCGTATTGACGACTACTTTCAACAAGAACTCATCGACAAACGAAATGAGCGTATGGCGCGACGGGTGAACGCACTGCTGAAAAAATTTCCCGACAAAAGCTTCTTCTTCGCATTTGGGGCAGGTATATGACTCAACGCGTTTTTGAGCGGTGGTAGTGGAGGGGGATATGAAAGGGAGATGGTTGGTGAAAAGGAGAGGGGAGTCTTAAATGTAAACAGAGCAAAAAGTCTGTTAGTCTGCGACTGTTTTGTGCTTTGACAATTGGTCGTAACTTGCCCACGAGTATCGTCCAGAGAAGCTGGTTCCTGTAATGAAAAGTGTGCTGGGCTGGAGTGCATCGAGTGTTCGTCTGTTGAGAATTTACTTTTGTGTGAAAACCTCTGACAGCCCCTCCGAACCGTTATCAAAAACGAAAGCGACTCTGTCGGGTAAACAGGACGAAACACGCGGTCTAGTTTGTTAGCTGGCGTCTGCTGGTGTTGCGAGCCCCCATTTAATCTTAATAAAACAAAGGTGAAGTATCAGGAGAGGATTAAGTGAACTGGAGTAGCTGAATGTTGCTTTTCACCAGGGTGGCGATGATGTAAATAAGTACAAACATAAATAAGTAGTTATTATAAACTTCACAAAGTGCAGTGAGGTCTCTTTTGGATAGCGCTGGCATTTAAAGTCTGTTAGATGTGAGCAGCTCCATACACAGCCTGCTGCGCTCCAAAGAGACCACACAGCCTGCTGCGCTCCAAAGAGACCACACAGCTTTGCTGTGCTCCACAAAAAGGCCAATACCATCCTCCAGCAAACTTGCCCCTGCAGTTAACTACTCTTGATTTGATGCCCCGTGAAAAGCGTGCGGATGGCATTGCTTGTGTCTCACAGCCTTTAGTGAGATGTGACTACGTGTCTAAGGCATCTGTGATTTGTCTGACCCTGGGGCGACAAGAAGGTGGCGGAGATGAGCTCTAAACCAACATCCTAACTGTCGCACCTTTTGATTTTGTTCTGAGGTCTGTATTCCAGTAGAGAGATATGATATATGATATGCTATGTGGTGTGTTTTGGCAGGTCATTTTCTTGGA
Organism: Lanistes nyassanus; assembly: GCA_004794575.1. NCBI lineage: Eukaryota > Metazoa > Mollusca > Gastropoda > Architaenioglossa > Ampullariidae > Lanistes > Lanistes nyassanus. The sequence goes on from SMGT01014451.1 coordinate 111,750, forward strand.
GACAGTACGGTGGTAAACCGGCTACAGAGACTGGGAGTGGAGTTGGAACACACGGGGCCAATGGAAGCCGTACAACAGTAAGTGCTGCCGACAAAGTCCTCGCCCTGGGAGGGGTGGGGAGGGGGAGGGGAGTCTTTTTTTAGTTGGAACTCCGGAAGAAGCAAATGCGCGGATTATACTTTGCTAGACGACCCGAGGCTCTTGCGCGATAAAGCAGTTATTATGCAACTTACCACAGGGGGAGTGTACCAACAATCAGCATGTCCTCTGAATCACGTGACGACGTACGCACTTCCAAAACTTGTACAGTTTTACGGAAATAATGCTGTTTTTTTAAAATAAAAAAGGGGCCTGCCACCGAGCAATATCGGGAAGATGTGATTTTTCACATTGTTCGTCTGCATTACTTCGTGGATCTCTCCGTATGTCTGCAATGTGTGACTGGTCGCGACGTCCGGCGCATGCAATGCGTGAAAAATGCGTGTTTCCTCTTTGCGTAAACGCACATTTTTCATGTAGTGGTGATTTTGCATCCGATGTATGGTCTTGAAAGGAGTACAGCTCATTTGCACCACATGTAATGAACGACTGAGTGGGTGTATGAGTAAAGTAGCTGTGTTCTCTATGGCACAACGCCTTTAGCTAATAAATCTCCAAATATTGTAGGAGATTTGCTGCAGATAATATACCGTAGTTGTAAACTATGGAATGTGGACATAATGACACTGTATTGGTGTGTCCAGAATCCGCCGAGGGGCTGATGGAAAATTCCTCAAGCGGCGAAGACCTCCCAGCGCCACGCTGACCTCAGATTTCCCCCTTCCGTCTGACGTCATCTATGGCGACATTGAGTACCTCTTCAAGAAAAAGTCAGTAAATGAACGAATGAGTCAGTCAGTCTGTCTTCTGTTTCAAATGCGCATTTTTTTTTATCGCCGTGACTTGGCTGTGACATCTGCACCAAGACCATCAACAATGTCGGAAACGCTCAAGCGCAAATACTAATACCTATCACTGATGCGTATAACTTATTCCGAATAAAAAGAACTATTTTTTTCACTGGTTCTTTCTTTCTGTCAGTACCCTTCCCTTTTTCTCGCATCTCTGGCTTTTGACCAGCGCACCCCGATGTTGCTCGAGAGTTGAAAGGCGATCAAAGCGGACGCCATGCTTTCCTCAGTGCACGAACCCCTTTTAAAGTCGTCTGGCTGGTTAATTGCCCAGGCAGAAACAAACCTGTACCCGAATTGTGGAGACAAGTTTGTTGCTCCTGAAACTGCGCACACACAAACGTCCTGCTGTGAATGCGCAGGCACAGGTCGCTTCCAATAGCGCTTTGATATCCGCCATATCGTCAGCAAACGAGCAACGCTTTTCTACCACTTACCTCCCTTGCCATTATCTCTCCAAACCATTTGAAGTTTCTGAGGCAAAATGTTTCTTTGTAGCGTTATGGGTATTTGGCAATATGAAGGTGATATACTTGGAATATGCCCCTTTGCGCTTCTGAACAGCTTTTAAAGATAGAGATTGACTGCGTACAGGGGAGTGGATGGAAGCTGGGTAATGTATTATCGTACAGCGAAACACTTCTGCAAAGTTTCAGCGTCATTCTGGATGATAATACTGAAGTTCGGCAGTTCCTGCAAGTTATATACGATATATAAATATATATGGAGGGGGGGGGGGCGAGGCGTGCGTATACACGTTAGGGTTGTTTTGTGTTCTCGCTCTATGTGGGTGGCTTTTAAAATTAAAAAATTCATGTAGACTTTCGTTGTTTACAACACTCACATCCTACATTTCTTACTGACCGAACCTTCTGTCCGTTATGTACTGGAGAAATGTTCCTCCGCACCCACCCCCTCTCTTTTCGTCCCCACCCAGCCTCTGTCATCGATATATGGGTTCTGTTCTCTAACCTTTCTCGCTCTTTCGTCTTCTTCGTTGTTTTGGCTGGCATCGGCATAGAAATGCATTGGCCCCCTTCCTCTGTAAGTTCAGGCACTTTTCTTTTATGCCGAAGCCAAGAGTCGGCTATGTTGGCGCTGTTTTCAGAACTCCAAAGCATCTCTTTGAAGACAGACAGTGAAGTGCTGCTTTGCTTTTCTGGAGGCGCTCGGAAAAGCACTCTCTGTCGCATCTAATTAGGGTCCCGCGCAGGCTGGTGTCAGCGGCCGGGTGCTTCTTTCTTGCATCCAGGAAGCGCGTGCAGTGCTATCGTCGTCCGTACCAGCGGTTGTTTCCCCTGATCAAGAGCAGACCACCTGCTAGGTTTTCTTCTCGTCACGTTTGCTTCCCTTCAGAATCACTGTTCGGTCAAGGACTATAGATTCACAGGGTTTTTTTTTTTCCGTGGGCGGATAAGAATTTCTGCTTGTGGTCATGCGATCCCATATAGATAAATATATATGTGTGTGTGTGCTTGCGTGCGTGCGTGCATGCAGTCGAGATAAAGAGAAAATGGGGAGAGAACTGAGGAAGCGAAATAGTTTATATTTTAATTACCTTATCTCGATATGACTTTTTTTAAAGGAAATCCAACGTGGTTTTGCTTGAGAGAACAGATGCAATTTATATGGGATGCTTGGGTCACCTTGCGCAATAACAGAACTTCTGGAAACATAATGGTGTACTGACATATCTACGACGTAAGACAAACAGCTCTATTCATGTCAACAGTCCTGTGCCAGTGCCGTTTCAGTGACGTACTCTCTGTCGCAGAATTCGCCATGAAAAAAGACGTGGTCGACACCGGCAAAAGGATCACCTCTTTCGCGCGCGCAAACGTCACCGGCGGCTGGAGGCACTGTGGAGTAGTCTAGAGGGAGACGAGTGAGTAGTAACTGTGTGGAGTAGTCTAGAGGGAGACAGTGAGTAGTAATTGTGTGGAGTAGTCTAGAGGGAGACGAGTGAGTAGTAACTGTGTGGAGTAGTCTAGAGGGAGACGAGTGAGTAGTAACTGTGTGGAGTAGTCTAGAGGGAGACGAGTTAGTAGTAATTGTGTGGAGTAGTCTAGAGGGAGACGAGTGAGTAGTAACTGTGTGGAGTAGTCTAGAGGGAGACGAGTGAGTAGTAATTGTGTGGAGTAGTCTAGAGGGAGAATAGTGAGTAGTAACTGTGTGGAGTAATCTAGAGGGAGACGAGTGAGTAGTAACTGTGTGGAGTAATCTAGAGGGAGACGAGTGAGTAGTAACTGTGTGGAGTAGTCTAGAGGGAGACGAGTGAGTAGTAACTGTGTGGAGTAATCTAGAGGGAGAATAGTGAGTAGTAATTGTGTGGAGAAGTCTAGAGGGAGAATAGTGAGTAGTAATTGTGTGGAGTAGTCTAGAGGGAGACGAGTGAGCAGTAACTGTGTGGAGTAATCTAGAGGGAGAATAGTGAGTAGTAATTGTGTGGAGCAGAGGGAGACGAGTGAGTAGTAATTGTGAGTACAAGTGAGTAGTAATTGTGAAGGGAGACGAGTGAGTAGTAACTGTGTAGAGCAGTATAGACCGAAGCTCATGGGGATGTGTTGATATTTCAGACGGTGACCACCAATTCTAAACATAATTTGTATTTCATACACAAGCAGTCCTTTGCTGCTAAACAGAATCCTTCTTTTCGTCTTAAGACTTCACGAATTTGTGAGAAGACACTCCTGATATTGTCATTAACAGTTATCGGCTTGCCAGAGCCAAGTAAATTTTGTTGTCAGACAAGTACAGCCTCTGACAATTTCGACTGGGTAGGTCATTGAAAAGAAATTTCAATATTTTGAGATGAGCGTTTTGTCGGGCAAGTACGAACAAATCACTTTCGGGCAATTAGTAAATTATAGTAGCTTGCCCGACAAGGCTAGCGAAAAAAAGTGAATTAATGTCAAGTCAGACACCCTCCTCAAATATTTGTTTTAAAATCCGAACTGTCTGGAAATCGTCGATAAGAGTATAGGAAGTTTGTTGCCTTTGTGGTGCGGTCCATTTTCCCCACCGGCGTTGCCAACTCAGTTCTTCGTGCAGAAGACTCGCCAAGAGACGTAGAGAAATTGTCCATCTCGAGTCCCACTCCAGGCAAATGAAGTGGAATGCGATGTTTTGCTTACAGCTGGAAAAAGTGCAAACTATAGATCACCCTCTCAGACCGCTTGATCCAACAAGAAGGCAGGGCTCCACACTGCGCGGTTACCTTTTGAAGCGGATGTGGGGGAGTTGTCTTCTCCTGATTTACAGGAAAACAGCAAACCCCACGCCGTGCCAAAGCTTAATAGCTCTTACATAAACTTTCTGGAGTTCACAAGATCCAAGATCCAAGCCAGCTTTAACCACTGAGTTTCCAAAAACACTATTTTGATCTTTACCTGGGGCTATATTTCCTCTTTTATGCACCCAGCTTTCAAAGTCCGAGACATTTTTCCCGCGCAAACTGACCTGACAATAACACACATTCTTCCCAGTCCAGCAGAAATGATAATGATCATACAAGATTTGTGGAATACATTTAAGTAGTGCTTTGCCTTCTCATAATTCTGGCAAATAGATTTGTTTTCACCTTCTCTTCTTTGTTAATGTTTTTTCACCGCCTCAAACTGTAGATCACTTCTCACACCGTCGGGATACAACTTGTCCAGCGATAAAGAGACATAACCTTCACATGCTCCAGTTAAATTGAATGAAAATGGGGTTAAAAATCCAACACATGCACAGCAAAGATTTTGGCAAACTTCACTCCAAAGATTGAATTCTTGCATCTGCGTAGGATTAGTTACGTACGTCTGTTCTAAAAAAAAAATAAATAAATAAAATTTTGTTGAAAGCAGTCCCTTTTTTCAGTAAGTTAAAGTATAATTCTTACTGATTCCATTTGACATTTTGTTGAGCGATCTGACTACAGCTTTAGCTAGTCGTTTGGATTTGGTTGGATACGACTGCTGTAAACTCCGTTCTTCTCTTTGAGCGACAGTCTTTGCTATTTAAAAAAAACTACTACATTTATGTCAACGTTAGTTGCACGTGTTTTCGTGCTGCAATGCATGCGGCCTGAGATGGATTCTGATTACCTGGCTGTGCGCGGCCTTCTGTCTGGCAGAGATAACGACAAAAAAGAAAAGTCTAGAAAGAGAAAAGGGAAGAACAGCCGGCGCCAGAAAACATTCAACGACCTGTGGGTCAGGATGGATTCCTCCAGGTAACTCTGGGTGATTTCACTTGCATCCTTACGTTGCAGTCGTTGGTCTGAGATAACGAAACTTTAAAAAAATTGTTCTTCTTAGTGCAGTAGAAATAAGTATCGCCATAAATTTTTTAAAAAAACGGTTTTCGTAAAACTCTTTTAATTGGTAGATGGTTGATTAGTTGTCCATTTTTCTTGGACACGGCTATATTAAAATACTGGGCGCACATCAGCTGGTTGTGAGGCGTATAATGGGGTTTGATGTGGTGTGATGGTGTTTGAGGCGCATGCTCGCATATACGCACAAGTACTTAAGGCTGTGTGTGTGTGTTAGTGTTCAGCAGCGAAAGTGGTCGGGTAAGGCTAACACAACCAGGGGATTTTTTTGTATTATTCTGTAAAACGATACAAGCCCAGTGGAACTATTATCACAATTTTTTTAGGCTGTTTTAGTTTAGGCTGACCGCCCGGTTTCGTTAGGGATACTGTTCCCCCAACATCTAAACGACAGAGGGGGAAAAGTTTTATTCTTGATTGCCTGATTCCATTTTCTGTTCCCCAGACCACGGTTCCTGCATCAGAAGTTCGGCCATCACCTGTCTACAGCGAGCACCTCGTCCAGTCAGCGCCAAGCCAGCGTCATGGCCGGGGTCAAGACCTCCGATGACGACACCAACAAGCGCATTTCAAGCGCTGCTACTCTAGGCACCTCCAAAGACGCTACCTTGGGGGTTGTCGTCCTGTTGTGTCTATCCATCTTGTCTTCCCGTTTCATTTCCGTCGGACATTCCTGAGAATAGTGGCTGTTAGAGGAGAGAGCGCGAGATGCAGACGACACTGGTTGTTGTCAGTTACTCAGGTTATCGTCGATGAGCGATGTTGTTCCGTGTGATGTAGGCGTGTTTGATTGAAATCGTCGGAATGTGCAGATATTTCTTCGTCGTTGTTATTAAGTGAACAGCCTCGAGCATCGAAATTAAGACGTTACGAGCGAAATTGTGCGACAGAGAAAATAAAACCACGAGCGGATATGACGTCTTGCATACACGCAAGAAATGCTTTGCACGCGGAGAAAGAAAAAGTGCGCACTTTGGGCGCCAGAAGCGAGAATTTAGTAAAAGACTGCGAGGGGCCACCAGATTATCTCCAGAGATTTTCATCGCGCAGCAAGAGCAATTTTTGCCTGTAGCCAAAGCACGTCTGCTGGGGAGAGATAGTCCTTTTAGCGTTTCCAGTTTCGGTCGCATGGTCTTAAGTAGTTGACAGATTTGACGCAGGTCCCAGAGTCAGCGAAATTTGGAGAGCGCGACTGAGTCTAAACGACACGAGAAGATCAACAGTTATGGGGCTATGACCAAAAAAACAAACTCTGCGAATCTTGAACTTGTGAGCAGAATGGATCGTGGCTCCAGGCCTAGCTCCACTTTTTAGAGGTAATGGGTTCCGAATCAAGGCTGGTTTAGTAGTCACGTGATGCAAAATCACAGAAAACTGCTTAAGTAAACACGTTTGAGTAATCACGTGTTGGAAAACTGGCTGAGCGGCACTTGAAATCTTCCACGCGGGTCCCCGTAAATCTTACAGACCAGACTGAGTACATGTTGTGTGTAGAACCAAGTACATTCGTTTAAGTTATGAGTGCGGACAGTGTGGCGATAAGGATCCAAAAATACTATATATTAACGAGACGCCTCACCTAATAAGTGGGAAAAAACTGAATCATTACCTCATTTTTGTACAGTGGGAAATATATATGTCTTGTACTCTTTGAGTAGCTTAGAAAATATAAATTGTTTACCACAGCAGACTGCAAAAACGGAATGAAGCCGTATTTGGGCAGAATGTCTCGGAGAGGCTGAATAGATTACCAAAGGAGAATTCTTGCTCTGTGTCGCGCGCGCGTGCGCACGCACACACACATTCTGCCAATCCAAAGTCTCGCGAAACCAGAACCCAATGATGCTGTGGAGGTGTCTGTGATCAAGTCACCTGATTTACAGCGAACTGCAGCGGAGAACTTATTTTGTTTTGGAAATACATCCCTCTATTCTATGAGTGATGCTTTCCGGGCAAAGACAAACATGAAGCTGGAACAGGCGGCGATTTATTCCTGGAATTTGTTCCGTGTTTTCACCTTACAGAAAATAATTTATGTCTCTCGACTTCTGACTCTTTGAAACGGCAGCGAAGGAAACCAGCTGGCGTGGAGATTATAGTGGTATATCAGGACAGCGTTGCCAGATCTGAATGTTTAAGCTGAAAGACTCTAGGGAAATAATGTAGCTGCGTTTTCGATATCTTGGAACGGAGTCGCAAAATGGAACTGGGCAGACAACGCTTCCAGTGAGGAATCTGGAGGAATGTTTTTAGAGAAAAGCTTTTGTGGATACAGCGAATGTCCTGAAAAACGGGTCACGTTAGCTGTTAATGTCCATGTCGCTGAACAACAAGAGAAGTCCGTAGGAAAAAAACCCCACCCTCCTGGAGTTCTCAGACTTTGCTGCGGCTTCAGACAAGTATCAATTTGTCAGCAGGTGGCTTTCACTCGGCTCGCCTACCTGAGAACGATCCGAAGAGTTTTGCTTCTATTTTCTCATTCTCTGTTCGCTTTGCCCATTTACGTTTATGCGAATCTTTCACTGATGTCTTTCTTAGTAGCACTGTTTCTCCGCGCCAACCCTTCTTTGTCATTCCCTCTCTTAATTTCTTCCCCCACCCCCCGTCCCACCCAGAATCCCTTCCTGTGACGAAGAGAAATGTCTCTCTCGCTGTTAAATTGTTTACTTGTATCAACATATTGCAAACTGGAAGTCAGTATCTTGGTGTTTTCAAGTCTGGATTGCAGGGCTTCCGTTTTTTAGGACAATAACAGTTCCTTGCATACAAAGTACTTGTACATTGGGAAGTCATAAGATGTATTTATCGCGCGTTCAGTATCTTATTAAAGCGAGACATTTAGTGTACCAAAGTTTTCGTACTGTTTTAAAACTAAAATATCCGTCGTGCTGATTTACATCATTAGCCACAGACCGCATGCAGGTGCATTTACAGTAGAAAGGAGAGTTGTTCTTACTCATCACTGCAGCCCAAATGGGCAAACCGGAAGATTTTGCACATATCTTTCTCCCCTCATTCCAGCCCCCACCCCACTCTCTGATATGTCTCGCACAAACGCGCGCGCGCATACAAAAGCACAGATACACAATCTGCGCACAAACGTGGACTTACTAATCAGATATGCAAGCATCCACTGTTCGCAGTCCAGTTCATAGCTTCAATGACCCCCCCCCCGCCCCTACACACACACACACAGCGGCCCCACCTTCCAGGCAGTCGACTAGAGACGGCTTACGTACGTGCACGCATACGCGCCGCGTATAAGCACGTGCGTGCATGGATACAACTCCCATTTTGGGCAAAACTCAGAATTGGAGACAACCATGAACTTGACAGGACATCTCGATTTGGACCGTGTTCGAAAACTGGCAACAGACGATCAACAGAGGAGTGTACGTAGCAAAAAAAATCTCGCAGTACTTCACCTCAACCTTGGACTCGCTGAGCGGGTCTAGAAGATGTAGAACCCAACTTTCGAAAAGGCGGAATTGTGTCCAGAGTGATGTCCTGGATCTCCGTCGCACAGACCAAAGAATTGCAACAGCGCGTCTATATTAACACTTCAATTCCCGACTCCAAGAGTCCGAATTATAATTCGTGACCCGAAAAGATAATAGATACACGTTACGGACCAAACTATAGGGTGTGGGATCTCATCACCATATTTTCTTCGGAGCCCCATGGTCACAACAGAGCTTTCTGTTAAGTCTCAACGACGCTTTAAAAAATGTGGTGTTGGGGAACTGGCAGATTATATATATACACAGATCGTGTACCCAGTAGCTTGAACGTGCTATACGCAAAGGTGCACACAAAATACAAACATACGGCGCACGGCCCTCACGTCTTTCACAAACAGAACAGAACGGTGCCGAAATCCAGCACAAAAGCACGTAATCGCTGTTTTATGTTTTATCAATGGCGTACATTTCCATCTATTGTCTTTCTTTTTTGCAATATTTTTAATGAATAATTCGGCCCCTATGCTGGAAAATGGCCGACACAGAACTCTACTCACATTTATTTCAGAGCCGATGTGAGATGTAGGAATTGTGGGAACATGAATTTTTAAAATCTTTAAGATTCCAATTGGTTGTTTTACTAATGCACAATACTTTGTAACGCCTAGTCTGTTTCAAGTGAAGGAAGTCACGGGGCTTTCTCGGATTTTTTACAACGGGAACTAGAGTCTGTTCATGTGTTTGAAGTACGCGTTTGTAAGGCGGCAGTTGGGAGTCGGAGGTATCACTATTCTCCGCTTTGAACACCTTGATGTAAGCCAAAAGCTACTGTCCTGTTACTGCTGACAGGCAAATTTTGATATGAAGTGTTCCTTCATAGTAAACCTCCGTAAAACGGAAGGAAAAAGGACAATGACGGCATGACAGAATAAAAGAAAACAGAAAGGTACTGAGTCAAAGAAAGTGGTCTCAAATCTGCAGCGGCAAGAAAAGAAAAACATTCACCCAGGGGGATACGCACACAAAGTGGCAAATGAATTCATACACAAGCACGACCGAGAGTGCACACGTCCACCCAAACTTATTCATGCACGCGCAGGCACGCAAATAAGCCTGCCATGACAATAGGGCATCTTCAGGGCTGTTTAGAGCTTTGTTGTTAACATTTCATCTGCAAACCCCCAGCTTACTTTTCGTCTCTCATGCAAAGATTAAACAACAAAGACAAAAACAAATCAAAGTGCATCATTATTACCTTTTCATTGACCAGGCGATATAATTTTTTCTACAACAGCATTTCATTTCAAACACACTAAACCATCACTCTCTCTCTCTCATGTATTATGTAAATGCATAAAAACGTAGATATGTACACACACACGCAATAGCAAGCGAAGAAATGAATGACGATGTGAAGACATATTCGTTTGCTTGTTCCAACTTTACACCAAGTCAGCAAGTGACACCATGCCCAGGTAAGTAGTCTGGCCTGAAGTTCTACACACAGGATGTGTGCTCCAGACAAGGTTTGTACCTGCAACACGTCTCGTCGTGACAACAGTGGTGCCCTGCAATCGGAGCTCATGGTACTCATTTTTATCGGTTTGCAAACCCTACCCATGTAAAACGCGATATGAATATAGAGGCAATCTCTTCCTCATGAACGCCGAATATTCCGCTCCACTCCAGCACTTTCTTTCTCTACACCTTTCACATATCCAAGACTCTCTACAGCTGCAGTCACAGAGATCCATACTCTCAAAAAATCCACTTTGTCGCATTTAATAAGGCTCGTGTGCTTAAAAGTAACACACAGCAAAAGCTTTCCTGGCCCAGGGCTACTTCCTACAAAAGCTTCCGTTCTGGGGAGCCCAACAGGTTTAAGGGAAATAATGAGTCTGGTCCACGCCACTTTTTCAGCTTCGGGTCACAGGTACTAGCCCTTCGGCTACCCCCACGTCCCCAGGCTGTGAAAACAAGGTGAAGCAAGAATCTCAAAAAAGCTACAGGAGGATCTCAGTTATTACTGCAAGATCTCCCCAAGTGCTGTCAGCTGGGCTTGACGGTGCATCTGCTGGCGTACGCTTCCTCATCTTTCACCTAACCCTATTAAAAGCTCCCGTAGACAACACTCTTGGCTGAGAAACATTTCGAAGGAGAGCAGACCTGATGGCAACCACCTTTGCTAGAAGGATCGCTGGCATGTTTCGGAGAGGATGAACTTTCCGTGACTCCTCCTAAATTCAGCCACCGACTCGTCTGCACAGTGGGTGCACGTGATGTGACCGTCAGATTTCTGTGATGGCGCACCTAGCTTAATGCTGCATCACAGGCCTGTCATCAGAAGACAAGCCGATAAGTGCTCTACTTCAAGCATCTGGTTTAGAAACCTTTTTTCTGTGCCCCCCCCCCCCCAAAAAAAAAGTTACAAGAAGTAAAAATGTCACAATACCACGGAGAAAGGTTATGTCTGAAAACCTGCACCTTTGCTGTTGGTAGAGACCATCACATCTACAAGAAAAAGTTTAACGCTGCCGTCTTAAGGGATCCTGGGGCTACCTTTGTTAGCTGCCATCCTTCTCGGTGCAGACGAGTAATTAGCCCAAAGTCAGTGTATTGTTGTGTTCTTGTAACATCACTCAGCATAGGGTTTAACAAACACTCATCATTCCCACATCTTACAGTCACAGATCACTTTCACACTAAAGATGCTGCCCTTTTCTGATACTGTGGTACAATATGTCCCGAAAAAGAAAAATGGTTTGTATTCTGTATTAGCCCAGGTACAAAGAATGCATGACACCAACACATGCAACTTTGAAGAAGCAAACTTTGCGATACGGCACTCAGTGCAACTACAATCTCATCGGGAGCAATGATAGGCGTTGACACAAATGCACTGGCAACAGGATGACTGAAGTGCAGCTTGCGACCCGCCACAGGTAAAGCCCTGCCAGGAAGAAGACATGAGTACCAGAATATTTTAATTTGTTTTCAGACCCATGAAACTTGTAGGGGATGACAACTGTTGTAAGTCTGCAAGCGAATATTCTTGTGTAGGGATAATGCTGCACTCCACAATTGTCCAATCATTCTGCAGTCACCGGCACGACTAGCTGTCGATGTCCATGTGAACAGCTGGTTTATCCTTAGGAGGGTGCCGCAGCCGAGCAGCCTGTGAAAACAAAATGAAAAACATACAAACCAGTCAGCTATGGAGCAATCAGTGGATTGGTTTGAAATTGGTGTGGTTTTAGAAACAAAGGAAGTTTATCCACAGATAAGCCCTGATGTTATATCTTATGTATCCTTGTGGGCTCTCCAGTGATTGATTTGTGATAGGGCTGAATTGCGCTCGACTACTTTTTTTGTAACTGACAAGAAAGGAAGTCAGCTCATACCTGATTGAAGCCACGTGCCCTCATGAGACTGTCAATGCGAGTGTTGTAGAAGTCATACACAAACTGTGCCATCTCAGGCATGTCTTCTATTGCCAGTGGGGGCTCCTGGGGCGGTTCACTGACCTGTGGCCAATCAAATCATAACACTGTGTGCATCTCTCTCGTCATCATGCACACGCACCCACCCACATGCTCAGAGAAAGGGGGACAGACAGGTGGGTAACATGAAAGTAAAAAGTAAACTATAAGTCAATGCAAGTCTCATTGCTGTTCTACGCAAATAATTTGGACTGTAACGTTTACGCACATAAAGATAAAAAAATTCTACACAGCTCTGATAGGAGTAAGCTTTATATAAAAGCACCAGGTACAACTATTCATACTCACCTTCCTCTGAGACGGAAAGCTCTCCGACGGTATGATCTGCAGGGCTGTGGGTCGTGCGGTCAGCTTACAAAGAGAAATTTAAAAAAAAATTAATTACTTTGCAGCACTCGTTGCCATTTAAAAATAGACTGAATTACAGTTAGTTTTATTACCAGTACCAAGACTCATTCCTCTTTAAATGGAAAAAGCCAGAAAAGCAATTTACCCTGTTGAATGCAGGAGTGAGCTCAAAGCAGTTACTGAAGAGTGACACACGAGCAAAAATATAGAGACCTAAGCGTGCTCGGGACATGGCCACAACCAGGCGTCGGACATCTCTGTAACACACAAATACAAATCATTACAAATCATTACAAGTCTACCCGTCGCAAACACAAGCCTGCATGCTATTGTAAACGTGACATTCATGCAGACATACACACACATCTTGGCAAGACCACACATCAGTTGCACATCACATCCATAAACTAGCAAAGCTTATTCTGCATGTATGCCACATGCACATGTGCAGCGGAAATGAAAAGCACGAGCAAATCAAAGTCAAACACATGATAATTTTTTTATGCATCATGTCATGAATTATCTTAAAATAAAAGTAGATCATAGGATTTTCTCACCTGAGGTGGCCAACAGTTTTGGTTCTGACAAGTGACAGTAGGATGTAGTCATTCTGTTGACCTTGGTATCTGTCAACTGTCGTCACCTGAGCAGACACAAAATCAAGTCCATGGAATGATACGAAGAAGGATAAACATTTCTTCGACTGACTTTAAGAACGACTGCACACACTAGATATGTTCACATGCTTGTCAAGAGATCAGATATTGACCATCCGGACTCAGGGAGAAACATACCTTGTGAGGTTTGCCTATGAAAGGGTTGTTGGCGCAGCGCTGGGCAATGACATCACGAATCAGATGCTTCTGGCCGTTGTAAGTGGTCAAGATGGAGATCTTTTCTGCTGGGTAGCCAATCAGGCGCATGTACATGAATAGTGCCACCACGTACTCTGCTTCAGCCAAGTTCTGTAGGTGTACACATTTACGCATTTTAGCATCCGAACATTTTTTAACAAGTTCTATAAGTGTACAAAAGTAAGCACTCTGAACAAGTTCTGCAGGTTTAGAAATTGCAGTATTTTACATAAAGCAGTACTTTAAACAGGCTCTACCAGCTGTACATATATTATTTTTTAACAACTTCTGCAGGTTTACATGGTGTAGCATTTTAACAACTTCTCCAGGTTTAGATGTAGCATTTTTAACAAATGCTACCAGAGGGCCCAGCGTTGAAGAATTATTGTCTACCAGGTTCTAATGACAAAGGTTACGCAAAACAATTTCAAGAAAACATAGGCATGGGTCTGTGCTATGATGGAAACATGTCGTATACTTGCAGGGTGATGCTTTAACTAATCTCAACCAAACATAAAACTTATTTCAGTTCCAAGCCAACAAACTCAAGAACAATCAATACACAGATCAGTTTGCATACCTGGAAGAAGTAGGGGTTTGGTTCCGATTCTCCAACACCATTGAAGTCGGCGACATTGATCAGCTGGAAATCAAACATGAAGCCAGCATTGGCGGTACGGTACTGAGGCTGGGTGATGACATGGGGCAGACTGCCAAGTCGTTTGTAGCGCCAGTTGTACAGACTTGCGATGCTGAGTACACGAGAAACAATCACAGATATAACCACTGCAGCATGACTTCAAGTTGTCAAACAGACACTCAGATGACTTGGAATGCTGGTCTCTCACCGAAAGCCCTTTTGAAAGACAGGTAGACTCCACCAGAATTTGTGTTTGTTTTTTCTCCCACTCTCATCCCTCCCTCCCTCCCTCACTCCCCACCCCACCCCACCCCACCCCTACACAAGCAGGGATGCAAATGGTCTCAGCACAGCATAGTGACTAGTCACGCTTGTCAGACCCCCCTTACCTGGCCCTCGCTCGTCCTTGTGCATCAAGATCAACTGTGGGCACACCGAGGCGTACAAGGCGAGCGAAAAGAGACTGCTCCATATTGGAGAACTTTTGGAAGGCCATGTTCTTAATGACAGGCGGCAGCTGGTGGTGATCTCCAATCATAATCCACCTCTTGAGGCGGTTATTTCCATCTTCGGGGTTCTGCATTATCATTGCACAGACAAGCACTCATTTAAATCCGATGATATGGTTTTATTTCAGATTGGGATCTAATCACAGTAACTACATTATTCACTCATCACAGTAATCATACCAACACTTTCTGACAGATGCCTACTAGCTTAGAAAGATAAAATAAGCATCTACCAGAGAGAAATAATTATAGATGGATAGCTAATTTTCATTCACAATGCCTGAAAATATGGGGCAGTTGTTTTTTTTAATTAATTTTTTGTAATACTATTGTTCTCACCTGCAGAAGGAGGGGGATGAAAGTCTCGATTTCTAAGATTTGCGCTGCTTCCTCCATCAGGATGTTGTCAAACTGTCCAGAAGTAAAAAAACAAAAAACAAAGGTGTAACCATTAGACTGATGCAAGTTGACAGGTATAACCATCAGATCCACGATAGTAAACAGATATAATCATGAGACCAATGTGAGTAAGCAGATATAATCATGAGACCAATGTGAGTAAGCAAATATAATCATGAGACCAATGTGAGTAAACAAATATAATCATGAGACCAATGTAAGCAAGCAGTTGTAACTATCAGACTAATTCGAACAGACAGGTGTAACCATTAGACAAATGCAAGTTAACAAGTGTATCAGACCCATGTGAGTAAACACGTGTAATCATCAGATCAATGCACACGCAAGTCCTACACGCGTCAAAGGGGGAAAGATACAGACAAAACCAGCAAGCAAAGCACTAATCTGTTCTTACCTGAAAGCCGACGTTGACAAGGTCCCGGCGCTTCAGGGCAGCATGAGTGCATGTCATGGCGATGATCTTGGCCTCTTTGATCAGCAAGTAGTTGGCACGGTCTGCACCACTCCTCAGCAGTTCAAATGCTCGAAATTCCTGCACCAGCAAATTGCAAATATGTTGCTGCAGGGCCTGGGTTTTCTAATACTTAAATCACAGCAGTGCTCAGAGACCATGAAAAACAGAGTTGTATCCCAACTTGAGGATAGCAGATAAAAGCATCTCTCCTAGTAAGATGAATTCCATTTGATGTTATTGTTTTCAATGTTTTCAGTATAAGCAGGCTGTGGAAACACTGTGAATCAGTTGCGGAGAACAACTGACTTATGTGTGACTGCTCTGTTGTTTTGGTTGGAAAGTGCTTCCACTTTGCAATGGTTCTGCACTATGGTGGGAAAAGAGATTTGGCAGGGGAAGGAGCAGTGGGTGTGGTTTTTAGGAATGATTGTGGCGAAGCGATGGTCTCTGCTTGCTGCGGTCTTTCTTCTAGCACTCCACTGTTGGTGGTGTTCACCTCATCCGGGGTGGGATGTTGTCCCTGTTGCCAATCCTGCTGTTGCCCTATATTTATGTTCTGTTTACCTTTAAGTTTCATGTTGTCCCTGTTGCCAACCCTACCGTTGCCCTATTCCTATGTTCTGTTTACCTTTAAGTTTCATGTTGTTCCTGTTGCCAACCCTATCGTTGCCCTATTCCTATGTTCTGTTTACCTTTAAGTTTCATGTTGTCCCTGTTGCCAACCCTACCGTTGCCCTATTCCTATGTTCTGTTTATCTTTAAGTTTCATTTTAAGTGTTACACTCCTTAGTTTTGTGTATTTTGACTTTCATTGCCCTACCCTGTCTGTGCACAACTGCTTAAACATTGAC
Source organism: Lanistes nyassanus (assembly GCA_004794575.1). NCBI lineage: Eukaryota > Metazoa > Mollusca > Gastropoda > Architaenioglossa > Ampullariidae > Lanistes > Lanistes nyassanus. Next base: position 128,055 of record SMGT01014451.1, read on the forward strand.
ACCCATTATGGTATTTCAATACATATAAGCAGCAATACAAAGTATTATGCACTCTGCCACACACACACACACAAGTACATACATGCATATCCACATTAAACCAGACCTGCCACATTTAAAACTAAGTGAAATAATTGTCTTTCATGTGAAACTGAACTGGATCTTAACCTCAAGCTGTGTAAAAATCTTGCGAATATGCCTGAAGCAGCCCTCAGCAATCTCCATGTCCTGTTCAAAGCTCTCGCCATGAAAAAGAGGCTGAGGTGCGTTGTCGAAGAATTTGGTGAATGGAAACAGCTGCTTTATCTGCTTCACTCCATCCTCCTGTGGAAGAACACAATCATGATTAACTCAACGCCCCATTGTGATGTGGCGGGCCGTACCTTAACTTACTGGACTCGACTTCTCCAGAATTAGAGAACAAACTTTTATGGTGATCTTGTAAATGTAGATTTAATTGAGCAATCGTCACCAAAACCTTTACTGCCTCAGGTCAATGGTTTCTACACCAAAGGGTGACGACGCTATGAAATAATGAGAATAACTAGAGAAATCTACCGAGGGAAAAGATTCTCATACTCTGACACGTTCGCTCAGTCTCACACAGGCAAAACACTACGAGCTCAAGAGCCCCCACCCTCGTAAAACACACAACTGCAGCGAACGGTTATTCAACATATATTCCAAACACTAACTGGCTCGACAACATCAAATATATCTACAGATTATTTACAAAGAATCACCGTGCTCGTGTCTAGGGTAAGACGCTGCCTGATTACGTCATACCATGCGGTATCAGACAAAGAAGATAATCAAACTCCAGAGGGGAAATCAAACTGCAAAACAGCCTATGATCCCGCTATATACACAAATACAGTAAGTGACCGACAACAGACCTCCTACTGTCGTCACTACTGGAACAACTACTTCTGCAATACACAGTTCTAAAGCTATTCAACAACCAACAATGAAGCTTGTGACAAAATTACGACCAGCTCTTCACTCTATACCACCTCTTGGCGTTATTGCCCGGCCACTAGCTTATGACGTCTCCTCTCTCTGGTAGGATAAAACTACCTTTCTTAAATCAGTCCCAGACTCTAAGATAAGTTTATGGCAAGAGCAGTCCTTAGCTTATAAGGCACAGTCAACAGTCACTTACAGGTCTATTACGTAGACGTGTCGGCGAAATACAGCCTAATGTATTCGTGCGATTGTTAGCTGAAGCTCTTCCAACGTCCTGGCTAAGATGGCGAGGGGTACAGGTCCGTGGGTCTACACGTGTCCGCTTCTTGTGGTCCTCCTACATTAACTCTCTCTCCATGTCCTATCCCCTCGTGTGTGTATGTGTCATCTATCCAATGTTCAAAGCTTAAGCACCCTTTCCTTTCTCGTACTGCGTTTCCAGGAACCACCTATTCCAGTTCAAACCCTTTCTGGCAGCCTAGGTTGGGGCGGAGCTATCAGCCTGTCATGGCTAATGACGTAGCGCACCCCTTCCAAAGTGTCGGGAGGGGGAGGAGCTAACAGGCTAAACTACGAGTGACAGGTGATAACCTAGGAGTGACATGTGACACCCATAGCACCACATACTGGGCGCTGAATATTTCATACACTGTGACTGCAGCGCCAACAGTTTGGTGGTGACTTTTAAACATGTTTTAACTGAAAGTGGTTTGCTGGCAAGGGATGTCACTGGTGTTTCCTATACTAGAATCATTTTTCTATAGAGTTCCTTCCCTAAGACCACACAATACACGATTTCTTCTAAACTGTGATCTACAAATCTTGTTTGGTACTTTGCGAGATGATCGCGCCACCATTTTGTGCACTGGCTTGGATACTTTTTTCAACGCAGTGTTTTACACAGAACTCACACCAGATGGATTTGAGGTAGGTATCATTTTATTGCTTTTAAATTTTTCATTCAGTCTGTGCTGGAATTATGTTTTTATCGGTGATAGATTTGTTCAACATTTTTATGAGATACATAGAGACCACAGGGGAAGTCATGGTGGAAGAAACTGAGTAGGCACATACAGTGCATACAGTGACTACGTCCAACACCAAATAGTAAGTACTATTTAACATCTTTTCAGGATGATTATAAGTAATATGATGTTCAAAAATTGATCTTTCAACCGCCCTTGTCATGGCACAAATACCAAACAGAATTTGTCATGATGCAAATATCTAACTGCATGTACTGCTCACCTTGTCTCTGTAAGCCTTAATTTTGCTCTGAAATTCTTCCCATCGAGACAGGACCTGCAAGGGCACAAATGTCACCAAATACAGAACATAGAATGACAGAGCTGTTTTATCACGAAAATGATGTGTGGAATTCTTTACCAAGTGCAGATTTTTTAAATTCCTAGTTACGACCAGTGCTTCTCGCTGTTCACTTTCTATTGTACTGAAGGGAGGACTGGACCGAGGCATGGAAGAGGGAATTAATGAAAGCTGATGACAACATTTCTAAAAAAATAAAAAAGAAAAACAAGTAACTGCCGCTTGGAGGAAAATCCAAAAATGACAACAAACAAAAAAGAAAAAGACTTAGCTGCGGTAGATGTGGCGGTGGGCTGGGCTAAGTCTTTTTCTTTTTCGTTTTTGTGTCATCCTGATGAAGGGGTAGTGCCCAGAAACATGTAGATTGTCTTCATCTTTGTCCTGTTCTAGCTTGGTCCAGTTCCCTTGTTTTAAATTTAATTTAGACAAAATTTCTGCTAAAATGGAAGCAAAGCACGGCCTCAAGCTGAAGCAGAAACTGAACTTACCTGGTACAGATAAAAGTAGCCGGCGGTCTCACATGTGTAAGACATATCACCGGTGACCCCAAGGCTAGTCTGCAGTCGACTCACTTCATCTAAAAGTTCAAGCCTCTGAGCCAGGACGTAGTTCACGCGGCCGTATCTGCAAAAAGAATGGACTGCCATTCTTAGTGTCAAGCATGTGTTCTGCTTTTTTATGTCATGTTCTGTTACTTAATGTGATCACAAGCAAGATACAATTTTGTTACATCTGCCAGACAAGCATGACACAAGCGTCACTAACCTGCTGAAATCTTTCTCTGTCTCCAGAGCTTCCTCTCCATGCCCAAGACGCAGCAAGTGACGCTCATCAATGTCCAGAGCAATGATTTTCTCAAACAGCTGATTCAAAGCCTAATTACAAGAGGGAAAAAAACAACCACTTTGTAAATTACAAGTTTCGGCATTCCAAGCACCAAGGTACATAACCCAAAATGTGGAATTTGTCAAAATTGATCCAAAGCCATCTTATCAGGTTTAAAATCTGTAAGATATTGTTGTAGTTTATTAACAGTAACAAAACAAACTTGCTTGCTCGTTCGCTCCAAACTCACCTGATTGGAATGTGTGACTATGAGTGTGCACTGCTCAGGGAAATTGTGATAGATGTTGGAGATGATCTGGACGGCTACGTCTGTCTTTCCTGTTCCTGGTGGGCCCACAACCATGGTCAATCCAGGCTGCATCCCAGCTTGTACTGCTTCCACTTGTGCTGGGGTGAACGGGATCATATTTCTGGCAACACAACGTGCTTACTTTTATGATCACTCTCCAAGGACGCTGAATAAACACATATCTATCCTAGACAAAGGGCTGCTTGTTCATTTGCAAAGCCACTAAATACAATAAAGAACAAGGTACTCACTTTTTGGGCAAGTTGTAGGGATATGGACCACGATTAGGAATAACATGAGGCTCAACTTCCACAATGAACTTTCCTTGTTTGGACTGATCAGAATCCACTTCTCGCTTCAAGCAGCTCCCCTCTTCCAGACCCTCTTGAAAAGACAACCTGCAATTATTGACAATCTGAATCTCAAGAGTGCTGCCTGAAAAAGCCTAACAAATTTCTTGACAGAAGATCTTGAGTTGCCTTTTCATAACACAAGAAGTGCTGTCTACACATCTGTGCAGTATAAAGCAAGAGATTAAATAATATTGACATGAGGAATGGTTTTGATATCTGCTTGTGATAGTTTGGTGCAGGAGCTTGTTCTATCAACTTGACTGAACCATTTCATACGCTACACTCCGACAGCAGATGCACATGTACCTGAAAGGAGGCTGCAGCGCATGCTGACCCACAAGCTTGTAGTCCTGTGCCAAAGGAAAGCTGGATTTCAGATGATCCAGTGATAGAAATGTGTCATTCCAGTCCAGCTTTGCAATTCGGTTTGGCATTCTTGGGGGAAGGAAAGTGTGGCGGGTAAATCAAGGCGTGAAATATCGATACACAACGACAAGCATCAATACGTATTTTTCCTTTTAAAAGACCTGTTTACTTATTTACCTATTTGTATGGTTTTTCACTTACCACTTGTATGGCATCATTTTTGGAGTGATTTCATATCATGGTTCATTGGGCCACCAATAGGACTTGACAACAATACTTTTGCCCACCACAGTTTTGCAGCAAGTGTATTCATAACTTTGAGAGATGCACTACTGTATTACCATTGAACAAAAAATTTACACCCAGATGCATACAAATCATGGTCTATCTTACTTGACACCCTATACATGGGATCCGACTGCTGGGAGATTGGGGTGGGGAGATCAGGGGCTGACAGTCCTGGCTACATACTTGCTGTAGTGAGCAGCATCAGGCCCTCCGTAGCCCAGGATAAGGTCATGTAACCAGTCTGGGACCACACAGTCTGTGTTCATCAGGTCTCGAATTGTCTCCAGCACTGCCTTGAAGTTGTTCTGCTTCGGCTTGCGACGCAGTATGACATTGAATGTCTCGTAACAATCCTATTCACAAAGAAAACCTGTGTCAACTATTCAAAAAAAGGCAAACTTTGCTGCTCAAAAAAATAAAAATGCCATTACCAGTGCAAACAGAATGTGCTACATAATGCCAAAACACAAACTGGTAGTCATAATGATGCTGAAGTGTATCTCATTTATTAATATAACGACCAACAACAGATTTAATGGACTTTTTTCGTTGCAACAGCAAAACTCCCTGCCACAAAGGACACAACCTACATATACAAAAGTCAAAGCAGGTGCAGCACAGAATGATTAATGTCACAAACTTGTGTGCCCTCCACTGGCTTGTATACAAACAAGGCATGTTTGAGCCAATGTCCCCAAAGTCATTTGCGGAATTGACTTCTTATCCTGCTGAAGCAAAAGGAACAGCTGGTGTGGGTGGTTTCCCAGCACATCCTATAGAAATCTGATCAGGTTAAGGTCTGGCAAATTTGCTGTGCAGTTCATGCTTCAAGTTCTTGCTGTTGCAGGAAGGTGGTAACGACCCAAGCCCTGTGTGGTTTGTATTGTCATCCTGGAGAATGGTGCCTGGTCCCATTACCTTCAGTGCTGGCAGTACAAGGGACTACAGAATGTCAACTCTGTTGACCACGCTGGTCAGGTTGTCTTGAACATTGGCTGCAGGGGTGTTCTGTAGGCCATACCCATTCCTCCCCAAACCGTGGCTACCCCGTATTGAACACGGGGTAGCCTCTTGAACCCGGTTCCTGTCTGGTCAGTGACTGTACATTGCTGACTGCTCCCAGCTGTCCCCCGCGTGTGTTGGTGGTGGCTGTTCTGTCCCATAAAGCCGACAGGACGTCAAACCTGTCATCCTGTCTGGGCATCCTGGTCATCTGTGCTAGCTGACATTTCCTGTCTGGTTGCAGCAGTCTGACAATGCCACACTAACTGAATGAGATACTTCCAACTGGCAACTAACTTTCCGGACCCCAATACCTTCCTGCAGCCACCCAATCGCCCTGCCAAGATCAGCATTACCAAGTTGTCATCCAAAAATACCCACTCAGCAGTTGCATGCACGCATTTGATTTGCACACATTGTCGGCATCTTGGGTGCATGTTTGGCTGCTTTCTGAAGTGTACACTTAATGATGTTCCAACACAGATTTCCATGCACACTGACATTCCCTTGCTGCAGCATGGTACAAGGTGCATCCTAATGAAAAGGATCAGATATTGTGTTCTCGCAAACTACACGTCCATGACCTGCCTGCTGGTGCTTCAATTATTCAGAACAGCATATGTTCAACATTCCTCTGAACACATACCCATGCCCTAATGTCAGGTCACAGCACTTACTCTTTTTGAGCGCAAATGTTTCAAGGCTTGCACCTCATGAATGGAAACAAATTATTTCCTCAAATTTTGCAAACTAGTTTCATGTAATAAGCAACCCATCACCTAAAAGGCATTTTGTAGTGGTTCAGATCTTTAATGAAAAGACCCTTGTTTAAATGAAACATAACATAATCTGACACATTTTTCTTGTGTGCTTAACATCAGTTATTCTGAATAATTAAACCCGAGCCTCAAGTGCTCCATCTCTCTGGCTTTAGAAGCAATAGTTTGTCCCTTGTCTTTGTAAACTCATGTCCTACCTCTTCCCCTTGCACTGTGCGCAACATGTCCGACTGGTACTGATTAGGATCCAGCCACACTCTGTAGGTTCGGTTGTCTCCCTTTAGCTCAGGCTTTGGCTCTGGTCCTGCATCAGACATTCATACGATGACACCGACTTCTCCCTTGGAAACAGTAACCATAAATGACCCATAAAGGGCCCACCCTCCTTCCCGCTGGTCTTTTTCTTCTGGCTTGAGAAAGTCAGCTTGAATTGGCCAGTGAGTAAATCACATGGGGTGATGCACAGGGAGTGCGCATGCATGGAGGGGCCTTACCAGGGTTTCTATACAAAAATTTTGTTTGGAAGGCACACACACACACACACACAAAACACACACAGGTAGGTGATTACTAGTAAGGGATGGGTGAGTTTTGGGTGGACCTCAAGGACTGTAGAGAGATGGATGAGTGAATGTGTAGAGGGAGAGAGTTCCAGATATGAAATGTGGCATAGGACAACGAGCGTTCACCGTAGCTTTTAGTCCTAACCTGAGGAGTCGTAAAATGAAAGGAATCAGCTGAGAAGCAAAGAGTTGTTGGGGGGGATCTTAGTATGAAGAAGATCTGAGAGACAGATGGGGTGTAAGCATGAAGAAGATCTGAGAGACAGACGGGGTGTAAGTATGAAGAAGATCTAAGAGACAGACGGGACCAGTAGCATCAGTGCTACTTAGATGGCGAAACAGAGACTGGGAACTTTGTGTTTAATTCTGGCCTCTGTAGGCAGCCAATGCAATGTGCACAGACGAGGGGTAATGTGGCCAGAACGTGGGACCCCGAGGACAAGGCAGGCAGCAACGTTTTGAACTTTTTGAATGCGCTCTATAAGATTCTGAGGACATCCAACCAGAAGTGACTTGCAGTAATCCATGTGGGAGAGAACAAAAGCCGAAACGAGAGTTTCAGATAATGCCAGCTTTTGCTTTACCTTCTTCAATGACCTTGCCAGTTTCGTCCAGCATGCCTTCAATTTCACAGCCTCGGACATAGACAAGTCCAGCTTTGGAAATGAAATCATCTGTAAATTTGTACTGGTAGCCTATGGGAACCTCTGGTCGTACAGTCAGCAGAAATGCCACATCATGCTTCCGCAAACCTAGTCGTGAAAGAATTTGACAAGAGATTATGCATGATTTCAGACTTGTTTACATCACTGTTATAGAATTTTCATAATATTATAAGAACAGTTAAATAAAATTTAAATATTTGCAGAACAAGAATAATTATTTAAATGTTTTTGGAATTGTTTTTGTCTATGAAGTCAACCTGCTACAATTGTTACATCAGTTGCACCTTTGATTTTTAATAGGGCCTAGAAAAAATGTGGTAAAATTTGTTATGTAGAAACTATTACCATGGCCAGTAATCTGAAACAAGGAATGGTCAAGAAATGGCAATCAACATCAGTACAGATAACAGACATCAGTAAACAAGAATATCAGTACAGATAACACAGACATCAGTAAACAAGCAGAATCAAATATTCTTACCCTCCCACTCATATTTCACTTCTGGCCGCACACTAAGATTTATAGTGACGTCTGCTCTCACTTGTGCAGGATGATTCTCTCCAACTCTTGGTTTAGCCACCTGAAACCATTCCCAGCCAATCAGACACTGTGGACCTCCTGACTTTCCCTTACATCTAGCCTTCAATTTGTGACTTTTAAAATCTTTCTTAATGGATCTTTATGGCAAAGAATAATCAGGGCTTAACAAAGCCAGTTGCCTGAATGCCCAGGGCAACAAAAATCCTTTGTTTGGCCAGTAAAAATTTTGTCTAGTTGCTCGACTGAGCAAGTGAAACTTTTCGTGACTATTGCACTGACTGGCAGCATGCACCTGCTGGTGGTAGGCGTCACTTGGAACATACAGCTAGCCTCACACAATCTATATTCTAACAGTTTATCAGAAAATAGCTAGATCCCTAAAAGTTAATGCTGTGTGAAGAAAATATTTAACATTTGTTTCTTCTGCAAGAGAAGCCATAAGTCAAAGGAACATACACATCTAGATTGTACTTGATTTCTGCTTTCTTTTGATATTAAATTTAATTTGTATATAAATTAAAATTTGTTGTAGGCAATTTCACTTTCGATCACATGGCTATTTCAGCCCTTAAAAATGTACTTTGGCCTAAATTAACACACTTTCCTCAACATTCTATTAAATCCATCATTTATCTACAGAAAGAGCTGAATGCACCCTTTTCGTCATTTATTTTGGGTTGTTTGTAGGTGCCTTACTGTCCATTTACAGAAGTGCAGCGTAATGCAGAGGGCAGGCAGGGACACTAAGGCAAACAGCCACGGCACATAGTGAGTGATGACATGACCGACCCGGTCCATGGTGCTTGAGAAAGTCAGCTTGTCAGTGAGTAGTGCGCATGGAATCACACATGGGTGCACATACGTGGAGGGGCCTTACCAGGGTTATGTTATTAAAAAATTTTGTTTGTAGGGTGCACTATTTTGAGAATTTAGCACTCTGGGTCATGGTGCAGTATTGTGACAAGAAAATTTTATTTTGCTGTTTATCTATTTTAATTATATTCAGATAGTGAATATGTGTTACAGATGTTGAATGTGGATGCACTAGCTCCCATCGGCATTCTGCAACATGCTTTTCGTCCCCCCACCCCCCCAAAAAAGAAAAGTCGTTTGTGGTTCTTGGAATACATATCAATACAAAAGTGCAAAGGGCTTTACCTCGACTACGTTGAAGCTAGAGATAGGCTGTGCCATTCTTGCCCATCCTCCAAATAAACAGTGCCCATCCTCTGCTTTCCTGGTAAGTAAATCACAATGCTTTGAAAAGCGCAGTAAAACTCTGCTCAGATAAAACATGTCTTCGCCTAGCTTGCATTCAGGGCTTACGCATCACTGTACAGTTTATACATTGTGGTGAAATTTTAAAAAAAATTAACCGTTTATGATGTCAACCCCCAAATCCAATGTTATCTGTGCTCTCTGAAACTGCAATAATCTTCATAGTCCAACACTTAATAATAATTATAAATTTTATATTATTATATTATTAATAATTAACAATTAAAAAATACTGCAGCTCCATGACTGAAAGTACTTCCTATGCTGAAATGATTTATGACTTTTACTAAATGCATGGCTTCATGTAAACTTCTGTAAACTTACCAAGGCTTCATATGGATCACAGCATCCTCAATATCCTGGCGAATCTCATCTGCAATATCGGAACATGAGTTCAAAGTCATCTGTATTATTATCAAGGTGCTGAGCGGTTCTCATATTTTGATTGTGTATTTTCCCTGAAACTGTTTTCACTCAACTTCATTCACGGAGTACACTGTGAGAGAGACCGGCTTCAATATACAGATTTTTTGTTCTAAATTTGTGTTTCTTTAATAGTACTTACCATGACCCAAAGTGCTAATATCTCAATTAGCAATCCCTAACCGCACCTTCCAAACAAAACATTCAAAACTGTAACCCTGGTAAAGCACACACCGTGCGCACAACTCACTGACCAACACAGACTGACTTTCGAAAGCCAGCCAAAAAGGCCAGGGTGGGCTTATGATGGGTCATGGTAAGTATTGCTAAAGAAACACAAATTTAGAGCAAGAAATTTATTTTTCTTTTCACAATACTGTACCACGACCCAAAGTGCTGATTAGCAAAAAAAAAAGGTGGGTGACCAAGAAAAGAACCTTACCAGGGTGAATAAGGATGCCACACACCAAGCTGTGCATCGGGAAGCAGAAGCAGCAACAGAAGAGGTACTGATGAAAAACAAAACAGCCCTCACTGTGCAAGAAGAGATGTGCAACACTGCACCCAGAGTGGAGGGCAGGGAGGGAAGTGCAGCAGTCTGCTATTCATGCACAAGCGCAGAGGACAAGGGCAGTGAGGGCTCCGCCCCACCCCCACATAGCCGGGAAAGTGCATGCAAGTTGGAGAACAGAGCAAGTCAGCGGGAGAAGCAGGCCAGAGAGAACTTGCACGTGCAGCCAGCTTTAAAGGTGAGGAAAAGAGTCACCAGGAAGCACAAGGAAGGAGAGCGAACAGCGCCTAGACACATGCAGAGCTCGGCCCAGACTGACGAAGTCGGGCACAGATGGAGCAAGGGCTCTGAACAAGGGCAAGATGGGGACCAAAAAAAAAAAACTGGTCACCTGGGCATGGGCATTTTGCCAGAGAAGGGCAAAAAAGACAGCGACCCAGCACACTCCTGCTCTCAGCAGACATCGCCCGCCAGCCCAGGGAGGGCAAGAGAAAGAGAAAACCACGGAACCCCTGCGGCAACAAGGGGTGCATAGCTATGCAACAGTACACCCAGCTGATGGGTGGAGAGGACAGGAGTCCTATGCACCCGGACAGTGGAAAACGGACAAAGGACAGACTCTGCCGGACAAGAAAGGTGGAAGGCCAGGTCCAAGCGATAGCCTGTAGGGTCGCCCCAGGGACCGACACCACCCCACCCAACACCGCCAGGTCGTCAGGCACGAAGTTCAAGGAAATGTGGGGACCAAAGAACAGAAAGGCAGGGGCAAACATCTGGACATGCAGCACGATGGGCTACAAGAGCCAGGCATGCAGATGACCAAAATGGGGGGGGGGGGGAGGAGAAGGAGGAACTTGGGCCCAAAGTGGAAGAGGATCTGCTCTGTGGAACCATAGGAGATCCAGAAAACCTGACCGCACCAGACACATGGCCAGACGAGAAAAGACAGGGACAACGAACTCCAGCTTCTGCAACATGTAGGCGAACCAACCCACCCATGACAGCGAGAATGGGTCCACCACCCAGGCTTCTGGAACCAGAACTTGGGAGGCAAAGACAGGGAGTCACATGCAGAACTTCATGGCTAGGAGCCCAACAAGCGGCTGGCACCTGGTACTCCACACGGACGCCAGAAAAACAAGTGGACCAGATGCCACCCAGACTGGAGAAGGCAGTGGAGGAGACTCAGTGGATCCGCAAGGGCAAGGACCGTGTTAATCACACAACCCACGGACAGGAAGAAGCTGGTGGCAGGGGCAGAGGCCAGGGCCAGAATCCTTCCATGTGAGTCAGCAACGCAGTGGAATGGGAACGACCATTGGGTGAAGTACACCACCGCCGTGTTGTTGGAGGAGGGGGCCTCACCAGGGTTACAGTTTTGAACTTTTTGTTTGGAAGGTGCAGTTAGGGATCGCTAATTGAGATATTAGCACTTTGGGTCATGGTACAGTATCTTCCCTGCATAAGTTTTACAAGACAGACAAATGAAAATGATAACCACTTGAAAGATGATCTGGGTTAAACACCAGCATTCAAAAGAATATGAAAAATACTCACATGTAGACTCTAGTCGGAAGAGATTGAAGTTTCTAAGCAGATAGTCATGCAGTGTCAGAAACTGCAGGTTCAGTTTTGGAAGAGCCAGGCACCCTGTATAACAAGCGATTCATAGGAATGAAGTGATGGGATTTTATTCAGGAAAAAATATTTCACACAGATGACATTCTCTCTTTAATATGTCAAGCAAAAGTGTAAGAAGAGGTATATATATGCTTTGCACCTCATGGCATATTATCCATTCATTTAGAGATATCTTTGGGTTCACGGGGTTGAAGTGGCAGAAAATCTTTAATTCTAAAATACACGAACATGGTGACTGATAACACCTGCAGCGATATTTACCTTCTCCAGAGTAGTATTCCGATGGCACTACATTCTCATCCCAAATGATTTTCTCTGTGGGATACAGCGGCATCTCATTAATGACCTCCAGCTGTGATCTCTTACGTTCATGCTTCCACACCTGTCACCATCATTCACAGTGTTTCATTAACAGTAGCACTAGTGCCATGATGTTTTTTTTAAAAAAGAAAGGCTTTACAATTTGCAAGGAAGTGGTACAAATATCCAAAATAAAACAGGCATACTCTAACCTCCTGCCCCCCCACCCCCATAAACTGATGTATATACATATAAATCCAGACACAAATACTGACCAGCAACTCCAGTAAGAAGTTGTTGCTGTATGGACTCTTCTGGTTCTCCTCAAGGGGTTGCAGATAATGTAGACTGGCCAGAATGTGGTGCAATTCTTCACAGCTGTAATAAATACTACAGATGAAGCAAAGCGGTAACAAAGCAAGTTCCTACCCTTCAGTCTGGCTTCTTTCTGACATCCAAGAACAGACACATGCAGGCACACACATACAAAGAAAGGAAGGAAGGAAGGAAGGAAGCAGGACAGGAAGAAAGATGAAAACAGACAGACAGACAGACAGACAGACAGACAGACCACATGGAATTCCACAAATAAATGAAAGAATACAGATCCACATACACCATTCTTTAATGTGAGCCCATATTTGAAACCAGTTACAGTTAATGCAATATTTTACAGCCACTTCCTCTCTTCCCCCCCCCCCCACCCACTGTGAGTGCTTATGTTGGCTTTGTCTAAAATTCAGTTGTGTTTATGTTATCTTCAAAACTCACGCATATCCCCACCGGGGGAAAACAGACCTGAGTGGTGAGAAGTGCTTTGTTAGTGACTCTCTGGTATCAATGCGGGCAACATTGGCCAAGGCAAACTTGCTTAGTTTCTCATAGCCTCTGAAAACTACTCTCTGGCCAAACACGGAAAAAAGTCAGAAAACGTCATTCATGCATTAGCTTATTAAAATTATGCTCTAATTCTAATTTGCTTTCAATGGTACAGTAAATGATCTTTAATGAAAGCCCGTTAACCTGGCTTAAAAATGACACCAATCTCAATGGGGCAACATCAATTTAACTTTCTAAATATTGCTCATCATGAAAAGGTCTTTGACCCGAGGTAAGACGTCAACGATTGTTTAAAAAAATGCAGTCTGCTGAATGCAGCACTAACAGCTGAAGTATAATGCTAAAATACCTGGAGGTCTGTAATGCGGTTGTAGTGCAGATCGATACGATCATGAATGGTGAGTGCCTCACCAGTCTTTTCATCAATTTCAAACTCAGCATACATTTCCAGCATTTCCAGCAACTGCAGAACAGTTGAAGACACCATTTTCTTTCAAGCGAGAATTTACTTCAGAATACTCATCAATGATATTGCAAATATTCATAGTCCTTATTTACAGTAAAGAAATACATTCACCAAACAGACAAATTGGATGACACAATTTGAAAAACAAAGACTTTTGATGTAAATAATGCTGCAGATAAGAGACAGGAAAAGCACACAGCACACTTTTCTCCAAAAAAAGAAAGAAGAAAAAGGAAGGAAAGCTATCGCAGTCTCCCTCCTTCCACCCTAACCCACACTAATACCAGAACACTATTTCAATGCATATTAATAGGTATCAATCAGCTGGCCATTTTTTTTCATCATCAGAGAATACAATTCCTTTCCACCATGACCAAATGAGTCCAGTAGAAACTATTTGAAAAATGATCAAGACTAACCTGGACAAACAGCTTGCCTTCTGGTCTGGAGTACAGTGTTGACAACTTGCTGTGTACCACAATGTGCTTGTCATCCATCAGTTCGTTGACAAACCGTCGTGTCGGAAGCTGGGCCTCAATGTCAATCATAAGCTCCAAGAATCGTTCACAGTAATGCACTTTTGTAATAGCGAAGTCTCCTACAGGAATGAAAAACTGTTTATCAGTGATGACACCGGAAAACAGACATTTTACACATTAGAATCAGGCACTACATCCCACTGACTAGCACCTTCGGAAGCAAGAGAGACCACCAACCCAGTTAGGCTGCTCAGCTGAAGTAGAACTTCACAAACCCCTCATCTCCACCCCTCACTCCCCACACACACCACCACCACCAAACACACCCCCTCCTTTGTGAACTGGGTTCACCATTCCTACAGGATAAGACTCACTGTATCTCACTGTTGAATCAGATTTTCTCCTTCACACTCAGCTGGAGAAATATTCGCAGCACTACACTCCTACTTTTGTACTTATAGTTTTATGTTCTGAAACTTTTGCATCTGGATAACCATGCCAAAGCATCAACTTCACGTGTCACCATCCCCGGACTGCAGCGGTCAACGTACTTTTGGGTGCTCTAGTATGTCTTCTTTATCAGACCTGCGCCACTGTCACACACTTGTTATCGATGGCTGACAGCCTTAAGAGCAGCCCCCGCCTCCCTGTTTGCCTTTACCACCTTTACCAGTGTGGTCATGGTCACTAGCTGAAATGTTGTCCTTCCTTTTTAAGAAGTTCACAAAGGGCTGCGGGGGCAAAAGCAGGGTACGTGAAGTTCCACTGAGCAGTTCAGCCTCACTACTCTCTGTAGCTAGTGAAGGTGTGAGCAAATAGTACCCAATTCTGACTAAAACTAATTTTACATGGAAAAATTTCCTTTTTGACTACTTGTGACAAATGATCAGTGATTCAGAGCTGCCAACCTTAAAACTTAAGATCAGTAACACAAAAACAGAATTTCAGTAATTTGGAACAGAACTTCAGTAACAACCAGTCGCAACTTCCACATCTTACATGCAATTGCTGCAATACTCCAATTGTGGCCTCACAGTGGCGCTCAACATCATGCCTTCATGTAGGTACGTGACCAAAAAAATCAATTTTTTTTCAAAAGTGATGTATATTAATATAAAGAGCTTTAAAATACAAACAAAATGATATAAACTTTATTAAAATAGGCCAAAAATTAACGGAGTTTTGAATTTTTCTTTGATTTAATTTTGCAACGTTTTTTTCATGAGGATCTAAAGGGAAATTGTGTCCAGCAAACTGAGTTTGTGAGCGTAAAACGCTCATAACTTCTACAGGCCTTCACAAATATTTAAAAATAAGATATCAATGGAAAGCTTAAACTCTCAGCAATACATAGTACTATTAACTGATTTTACTGATACGAAACTGAAAATGATTCTTCTACCAAAGGAAAGAAATAACGAGCTTACGACAGTCAGATTTTAGACTAGGTCTTTTTTCGATTAGACGCGCCGGGATTTGCTTAACACGAAACCATTTTTTCTAAGCAGACGGGACTCTTGAGAAAAACTGAATTTAAAAATAAGGCAGGGATTGAAACCTCATAAAATTAAGAATGTGCAATCAAAAATGCATAATGAGTCGATTTATTCAATAGTTTATGCTACGGGTTACTTAGCTTCTGTATCGCAAGGTTGTTTTTCGAAGCGTCTTTTTTGGCCTGCTTCAAGTGAACTTACAAACAAGCGTCACTGGAAAGAGATGTTTTAACGATAAGAACAATTACTGACTATCATGGTTTGGAGGATTTTTTTAAAGTAAATATTTCACGCATAATTAAAACCTTTGGTACCCTACACCACTTGCGAAGAACTTGGCTTCAAATTCTCAAGAGTTTCGCACGCTGCCCCCCCCCCCTCCTCTCTGACCTAGATTGTCACGTACCTACTCCATGGCGAATACTAAACTCGGACAAAAACAGTTCGCAACGCACGAATCCAGCTTTTGAAGACGCCTTGATACACGGTTACCGCTTCGTGTAATCTTCTCTATAAAGCTGACAACCGACACGCAATTTTTCGTTAACATCTGCCTTGGCTTAATCAGCCAGCCTCTTCGCCATTTTCAGAGTTTTCAAACCTAGTTCAACACACTGCTACAGGCTGAAAGGCGATCCGCTTACCGAAACGGATACCCGATTGGGTGTTAACATGTGTAACCGGAGGGCAGACTGGTAAAGAGAAACATTGTCTACACCAGCTTCCCGCATGACTAATTCATATGATCAGGTTGTCTCACCGGGAAAAAAGGATGCTTTTTTTTTAAATAGTCAGAATCGGATTTTGCTACGCAAAATCAGGCATTTCCGTAGGTCCGTAACAAGAGATTGATTTCCGTAGCAGATTACGGAAATTCCTTAATAGTTGGCAGCTCTGGTGATTAGATAAACAAGCTTATTTTTAAACTAAGACCCTTATAGGATGGTGGCAAAAAAAATGCATCTTCCTTAAATTCACAATTTAAAAAAAAAAATCCTACATAGAAAATAATTTCAAATTTTCTGCATCATAAAAATATTACTTTCTACCTCAAACATTTTGCAAATCTAAATAAATAAACCAACAATACTTTGAAATTACCTTCTTTGGGGATAGAGTTAAGGATTTTCAGATAAGCAGCAAAAAGGTTGGCTAAAAATTGCCTCTCTGACATGGTCCTTGCTCTGTCTTCATCATTTAATTTGGCATCGTTCTTCATTATGATGTTGAAAAACTTCCTGTATTTGGCACTTTTCTTGAACAAGTTCTCAAGTCTTCCCTGCATTGGACAAAAAAAAAAAGTATGGTTGTGCTTCTTGTTTAAACAACCATGTTGCATGCAAATAAAGGATTTATCTAAATATTGCAGTGTCATACATCTTGTAGTGGCATAAGCCTGATGTGTACTCAGGTTCATGTATAGCAGTTGTAATCATATACCTGCACACATCTGCATGCACACGTGCACACACACACACACACATAAGCACTCTCATGCATGCAACTTTTACAAAATGTTACAAACTGTGACAATACACACTAAAATTAAAAACAGTATTATACAAACAGGAATCAGGTTGACCCAGATAGGCAAAGCAACAAGACGCTGGACTTGCTCTCGAATGAGGTCCATTTCCTGCAACCAGACGTTTCATGCTATGTACATTCATTTTAATGAAAACCCAACACAAGAGTGAGTAAATGAGGGAGTGAATGACTGTATATGAACGAACAAGCAAGTGAGAAATTACTTATTACAAGTCAATTATGAAAGCATACCATGGTTCTTGATGCAAATATTTTACAATTATTTAAACAGTACTTGTCTCTTAGTTCCTCCCCTTTGTTTCAGATTTAAGAATTTCTGCTATTCAGTAAATAGTAGCATGTCTTCCGGTTTTTAGTTTGGAATTTTTTTTAAGTCAAACATACACTTAATGGGGGTAGGGATTTCATTGTGTTATTGGTTCAAAGTCTTGAACCCTGATTAAGTGCCATTTAGCTGGCTTTCACATTATGTCCTTGTTAGATCACCTGCTATGGTATGCAAGGCATACATGAATGTTTTGACAAATCAACAAGATTGTGGTCTACTCACAAGACTGTTGAAGCAATGGTTGAGGAAGATGAGAAGGACAGATTTCTCCCTTAGCGTTGGTCCACTTTCATCTAGGAGGAGGGACAGAGTTCGTCGAAAAAGAAGTTCAAAGTTCTCTGGCACCTGCTTGAAAGTCTGTCATAAGATGGAAAAAAATGTGTTCAGAATGTTAGTTGATATTTCCTTCTTCCATAAATCCAACAAACTCCCCTCCCCTCCCCCCAGACATGACCAAAAAAGGGAACTACTGAAAATTTTCTGTGATTTTATTTTTGACAGAAATCTGTGATTTAATAAAGCCCACAGTTTTTTTCGTTTCCTACACTATCATAGGAGCACTATGAAAACCTATATCTTGGTCTTATACACATACCTCCCATGCTGGGACTCGTTCGCGAAACTTTTCATTAACAATTGCCACGATTGAGAGGACATGTGAGGCAGTTGCCTGCAGAAGAAAAAGATTTGCATCTGACATACACTTTGTAAAAGAAAAGTCCAGATTAGCTGCCAAAGGCAGAAGGAAATGCAGAATGACAGTGCAGAACTTTTGATTTTCCAGGAGTGGCAGATATCAACAATGATGATCTACTTTACTATAAAGAACTGATTTCTCAAATGCTATAGAATTACAGGTGATACTGCAGCTCTCTAAACATAATAAAATACACAAACATGTTTGTAGTCTTGGTCCACTGTGAAGATTAAAGATCATCAGTTATTGTTCCGTCATCTGCCTAAAGCCCCTCTTGTTGTCTGATCATGATACCAATAATTACTGTTTCCCCAAACAAAAAGTTCAAAAATACTAACAATAATTTTGAAAATATGACGTCTTCTTACCTTGTCACCAAAAAATGGCCACAGATAGTTCTCCAAGTACCGACTGCAAATAGATACAAGTGTCAAAAACTCACTTTTTACGTTAATAAAATGTGTATGTGCAAGTGTGTGTTCGTGTTCAAATTTCTTAGACGTCCAGTCCCTCCAAAACAAACACAAGTGGGGATCTATTTCCACCTTTACTTTAGTACATGAATAAGAATGTTTAAAAGAATTTACGAAGCACTTACTGTAAACGTAATAATCCATGAAACACAATAACCAGATATATCCCTCTGTATGCTTAATCACACAGTCCAGAAGAATGGTTTTCTACTGAAATAAGAGTTACTGTCCATATACAATTCAGCTCAAAACAAGTTTATGTGACACAACTACATAACAGTCAAGGTGCTGCTAGCCCTAATATATATACTCTCTGATCACATTATGTCAAAAGTCCCATATTTTGAACGTTGTGCTACACATATCCCTGCCAACAAGAAGCCCAGATGCTCTAGCGGACACAAAATCAGTATACTGCAAGCAACTGCCAGAGCATCAACGCTGTAACAATTACTCCAAATGTATTCCACTCGGAGAAGTACATTGAACAACAGAACTCCAATGCTGCTAACTCTTGTTCAAGTTCTCAAACTTGAATCCTATCCCTGGTTTGATTTTGGTACTATACTTCGAGTTTGTAGCTTTAAGACTCAGTCACCTTTGACAGCTGATAACGGGCTAGTTAACATCAACGATTTAGAGATGTTTTCTGCAAGGTGTATAAGTGAACAAGCGAATTTCAAGGTGCTGCTGGCCCTGATATACTCTCTGATCACATGGTGTCAAAAGTCCCATATTTTATTGTTGAAGAACATTCTAGAAAGTTTGTCTCCAATGAACAAATGATTCAGCAGTTTCGAAACTGCGCAGTACATTTTATTCTTAAAACATTAAGTGAAAACACTGGAAATAGTCCTTAATGTTGACAATCGAAGCTCTGGCTGACCTATTGTTGAACTCCCCCTTTCCTCTTTTTCTTTTTAAATGTGTATACTGATACTAGGGGTTCCTGATAAAAAGCAGTGCTTTCATTCCTTTTTAACTCTTTGACCTCGTTGGGTTCGGCTAAATTGCGACAAACCTGCCGACCCTTGCGTCAGCGCTGCTAGCAAAATTGCGGCAACTTAAAAATCTGCGCAATGCGTTTAACGTTATAAGGGAAGTAAAAACTTTGTATCATTGTAAAGCTCTATAATCGGTTGTTTCCCCTGCGCTGTCTAAATGAGTTTCGGAAACAGTTTCGGCTTGCCAAACGTGGTTAAGTGTAGCGGCTGGCCAGGTCTACTTCCGTCGTTCACAATGGCCACGTGTTTTGTTTCTTGTGTGTGCGAAAAGTGACTATATTTGGGACCAAATAGTAAGTAGTATTTAATACTTTTAACTAAAAGTATTGTTTCTATTGTGATGCAGAAGAATAGATCTTTCTAAATATGTAAAATATATTATGTGAGTGTGGTAGTTTTTCAGTGGTATCTTTTTTAAAACATGTAAATCTATGCAGCCTCTGGGGTTTGAATTTCTCTTGGTTTCAGCATTCATCAGATGCATAATTACTGGATAAAATTCTATGATATACATTTCAATCCTTTGTGTACAATACCTGAATTCCAGCATCATGATTCTCTTTGTTGCAAAACTGGAATAAACCAGAAGACAAAATTCACAACAGCTTCATAGATTTAATGATCTTCTCTAAAACTTAGTTAAGGTTGCATGATGGGGAAAATCTGGTAATTATGTTAAATATATCAAAGCAGACGCATGTGACCAAGGGATCTTACCGTACCCAAACATGTAGCAAAGAGAGGGTCGAAAGAAAGGGACATCATTGGACATCATGAGGATCTGCATTGTCCCTTTCTTTCAATATAGAACACTTCCATTACATGTGACAGAAAAATGCATTCAGACAGCATCAGAAGAAAAGTGGGGAAAAAACACAAATGTGTGGGTTCAAAAACTTACTCAGTGAATACCATTTCTTTCTGGTAGATTGTTTCAACAAGCTGTAAAAGATATTAAGAATGCTAGATAAAAATCAATGTCATGCCATAAATGAAAAAGGCAAAGAAAGAATATTGATCAGAGAGTCAACCTCTGCTACACTCAAAGCTATCTTTTCTAAAAAAAAAAAAAGAATAGTACATTTACAAACACAGCAGTTCAAGACATATATTGACAAAAGAAACAGGTGACTGCGGCTTGGGATAATAAAGGTATAACAAAAAGAACGTAGCCAAGCGAGAGTTAGACAGATGACAAGTCAATGTTTTGGGGTTCTTCAGGACAGCACAAACAGACACAGACAGATAACAACAACAAAAAAATCTCTTAGCTCCTTTGTTATCTGTCTGTATCTGTTTGTGCCGTCGTGAAGAAGGGGCCATGCCCTGAAACGTCGACTTGTCGTCTGTCAAATGCTCGCTTGGCTAAGTTCTTTTTGTTGTAACAATAATGACATCTAAAATACAATTTACTGCAGTCATGCTTGTTTAATTCTAGAAAATACTTTTAACATCATTTTTTTTAACATCAATTGACACCAAATTAAATGATTAGTTCAAACAACTCAAAAAAGACAAATTGTTTTAACAACTTTTTTCTATTGGATTTCTGTAAAATTCCTCCACCAAGGAATCTGATATGTTCAAATAAGTTTACCTCAGCATTGAATGGTTTTTCTTCCTTCAAAGCTGTATCAGACCAGAAATCATTGGCAAGCTGTAAATATATTAAGATACATCCATAAATGTTGAAAGATGAAATCAAACAAGTTAAAATGATGAAATACACACTGTAATTTAACTGTATCTTTTTGGTGTGAGGTCATTGTAGTTGGTATGCATGGCAATGCACACTACATACAGTCTTAACAGACAAAACACTCATATACAGCCTGACCACAAAAAAAGGGAAATGACCACAAAACAAATGATTTCCTACTAGTACTAAACAAGATCTTGCCCTGACATGTGACAGTAGTACTTTGTTCCCATCCCTTACACTGGCAGTGTTCTGTGATGTCAGACTGGAAGTTGTGGGTGTGTCCGATGTGTGTTTGATCCTGTGCTTCTTCAAGTTTCTTGTTTTTGTCCAAAATAACCTGCTAGTGTTAATAGTGGCCATGTCAGCTACATTATCATAGCTTAGATGGTTTTTTCTTAGTTTAAATTATAAATATTTTAATCTATCTTTAACCAAAAAGTGTTTCATTAAATACAAAAGCTTCGCCACTCATATTCATCATCATATGTATATGTTCATTTATTAAACTGAAAATTTACAAAATTTGTGAATTTTTATACACTTTTTAAATAAACATTATTGTCAAGCTTTCCTCATATTTTTAATTTCATTCATTCACATCTGACTGTGAAATAATTATGTACATTTATAAAGAAAAAATAATATGAATAACACTTACACTAGGGACAGGCCAAACTCAATGCATTAAGTATCTAATGTATTGTACATGTATAAATAAAAAAACATGCAAAATTTATCTGAAGTTACCTGTGTTAGCCTATCTTCCTGGATCTGTTGTACTGTTACAGCTGAAGATTTGGGAACTGATGATTTATGTTGTGTAGTAGATGATCCTTTTTCTTTTGAAGTCATCTACAAGAATGGTGGGGAATCCCCGTTCCAAATGACCAAATATTCTTTTTATATGTATACATACACATATAGCTAATACTTGTGATAGGACATACATATTCAAAATATGTGTATGGTTTATGCATATCGCCATTATACCTGTACTGGGCTGTAGTTGTTTACATGGGTGCGTTAACAAAATATTGTTCAATTTTAACATCAACAAATAAACTGAGTTTCGGCAGTACTAGCATTCAGCAGGAGGCTGTGACACAGATTGTCAACATCAAAACAACAGTTTATTCTTTTAGATTAGACCCCTATATGATTATTCGGTTTCTTGGCACTACTCTTCCCAAACACAGAACATGAGAACAGTGAGTCGAGTGACTCGAGTGAGGATTGTGCCTTGTGGTTATTAAAATTCATAAAGTCTTTAATCTTAAAATCTGAATTTAAGTAGGAAAATACATCAAGATGAAGAAAGAAAGAAATTTATCTAATTTAAATAGCAGTTTATTTTCACACCTTTATCTGTTTAGCCCGAGACCTCAAAACCCCAACAAAAACACCGAACGTCGTACACACATGGATTTCTAAACCGGAAGTAGAAGGGAAACTACGCTCTCTTTTTCAGCTAAGTTGTCTACCTTACCGGCACACGCAATTCTACCATGGACTCTGGTGTGACAACTGTCAACTGTTGGGTTGTAAAACGTGTTGACAGCTGCACGATAAACCGATGCATAGTGTCAAAAAATGAAACTAGCTTCTTAAAACAATTATAGCAACTTGGACTGCAAGTCTGCCTTGCTGACTCAACGTAAGAATATGCTGAGCTCAAAGAAAATTCTTTTTGATCAAGCCAAGGCTGCTATGACTATGAGTTATGATCCTTGTTTAACACAACAGTGAACAGACCATACTTCCTAGCCAACATAGCATTACTAAGACTCATTTTCACATCCACTTTTGAGTAGGCTGACCGGCAGGCATTTTCTCTGGGTGCTGCAGTTTCTATTTCCCCCACGCCCTTGTTCGGCCATTCCCCAGTTTCCGTGACATGAGATGCCGCATTTGCGACTGGACATTACCAACTTAACAACTAAAATGAACCAATACATGGTGGAAGAGAGTGTGCATGTGTGTCGGGGTGCGAAAGAGAGAAACACACATGCTGTGTGTGAGAAGGAAACCATGGCCATAAAAAACATACACAAACACATATACATAGAACACCTTTCCTCATTTTTGAATTTATTTTGCATTGCATACATTTCACAAGAATAACATCAAACATCAAACATGAACATGCTCACAGCTCCAGACCTCAAACAACTTATGAGGATATGCTACGAATTTACACACTTTCTACTCTATCCTTGTACTTTCACTCTTTCCTCTAATGAAAATTCATTTGCATATAAATCAAAATATTTAAAAGATATCAACAAAACTACTTTTGCATATGCAAATGTGTTTTACACACTATTAGCACGTTTTACACAATTCCATCGTCATGTATCTATAGCAACTGTTTAGGATCTACAGTAGATTTTAAACTTACATATTACATTTTCAGGTGGCATTTCTTGGCTAGTAAATGCTCTGTAAGAAATCTTGCCTACAGAGATCAAACTTAACTATTATAAAATGCATTTTGCACTTACAGACACAAATTTTTTAATCCATACAAAATTAGAGAAACCTTATCTGTAAATAAGGATTTTAACATGCATTTTCCTCAAACAGAAATTGTGTAATCTGAATCACCTAACTCTGATGATTATTTCCAGAACACAACACTGTCAATAATCTACAATAGTTAAATCTGAAGATTTTTACACATCTATCTTAAAAAGTCTAATTGCCTCTGCCTTTGCCTGGTTTATGCTGACCACCTCCACCTCCACCTCCACCCCCACCACGTCCACCACCACGCCCTCCTCGGCCTCCTGCTTGAAATGCACCTGCAAGAGCCAGTTGTGTTCATGACATACATGGTATAGTTTGGTCTTATTAACTATTATGATGCAGTTATGAAAACACAACCAGATGAAGTGCATCAAGTTCTGTATTTGGACAAATCAAAAAGAGCTCTTCTTATGCAAAACTCAAGAAACTGATACTATTTGACCAACCATATATATATATATATAGCCTACTTATCCATAAGCAATGCATGCAATACAGGGTTGTGGGTTCAGATCTGTGTCCATGCTGCCTGTTATTCCCTGGGGAAAGGAGTCTCTTATGTACTTTTGATCTCTCTCTTCCTCTTTCCCAAAACATCTTTCACCACCTTTTTTTTCCCATCCTCAAGCATGAACCTGTTGCCCATTTGAGCTTAAATAAAAACCTGATGCAAAACAACAACAACAAACAAGATGTGTGGGGAGGGTGGG
>SMGT01014451.1:158164-208699 GCA_004794575.1 Lanistes nyassanus
ACGCTTCTCTCTCCACCCCGCCCCCTCTCCACCCCTACCCTTCCCTACCCACCTGGCGATTGGCTGCCCTCTTTTTAACCCTGTTTACTCGCTGTCCCTTAGTCATTTTCCTGCTGTCCAGCCTATGCGCCACATCTACTGAAGCTAAGTCTTTTTCTTCTGTTTTCGTTGTTGTCGTTTTTTCGTCGTTTTTGTGTCGTCCTGATGAAGGGGTAGTGCCCCGAAACATGTAGATTGTCTTTGTCTTTGTCATGTCTTAGCTTGGTCCAGTTCCCTTGTTTTAAATTTAAGATATAATTTTATTTTAGGAAAAATTACCTTTCTCCTGCAGATCCCTTCCACATAGAAGCAGTGGTTGGAATAGTTGTTTGCCAGCCTATTTAAAACTTTGCTTTCCAGGCATTCTTTACATTCTTTATGTTTTTACTCCTGCTAACCTCCAGTTCGAGGCAATTTATGCCCTGTTGGGGGATGGGGACTGACCCAGGCTCCTTTGTGTTTGATATACAAAATGTCTACAAGACATATGCAAAAGATCAGATTGTGAAACAGTATTACAGACTCTCTGTCTGACACAGAGTTCATAGTTTTCAAACTAATTTTACATTTTTGCTGATGTTGCAGAAAGATGCTGGAAGACCAGATGTTGCCATGGCTAAAAGATGTCGTCTGCTGTTCCCTGAATGACAGAATAGACATGTTCTGCTCTCTGTATCAGTACACAGGTGGGCACCAACTTCCTGTTATGATACATCTGAAGAGGAACACTAGCAGCTTATGGATGCTCAGTACCATCAGCTTAGTCCTTGCTGCTGATGCTCTTTTTTCTTCTTAATGCTTAAAGTTTGTAGCTAAAGGGTTTGATAAAAAAAAGTCTATTTTGAAATATGTATCTTACTGGCCATCACCATGGAAGCTCCAAGCACAGTACAGTAATATAAAATTGCCAGCACTTAAAAGGACGAAAGAGAGGTTTGAACACTTGAACATTTGGAAAGCAAAAAGAGATGGGAGAGGATGGAAACTTAGGGAGAAGGAAGAGAATGGGGGGAGGGCCA
The DNA here is from genome assembly GCA_004794575.1 of Lanistes nyassanus. Classification (NCBI taxonomy): domain Eukaryota; kingdom Metazoa; phylum Mollusca; class Gastropoda; order Architaenioglossa; family Ampullariidae; genus Lanistes; species Lanistes nyassanus. The sequence goes on from SMGT01014451.1 coordinate 159,223, forward strand.
TGTTTGAGAGACACGAAGAGGGGAGAGAGAATGGTAATTGTATCGTCAGTAAAATGCATTTGAGGGTGAGAGAAGAGTGGAGAACGAATACTACTTATATTGCCAGTAAAATACAATTGAAAGAGAGAGAAAGAGAATGCTAATTGTACATGTATCATCAGTTAAGAAACCATTTGCTTTCACAAACTTTAGATGTTCTCCTCTGTCATGACGACGAGCTAGAGGAGAGGTACCTTGCCTTCATTTACTACCTCGTGCCCAGATCGTGGAACAAGGATGATGGAGGCACATTGGATTTGTTTGACATGGATGGTGAGATAGGCCCGATCCATTTGTAAAGCATAATACGTTACAAAACTACCATTCGTGGCTTTTATTTCAGGAAAGTCCTTGTGTTAAATTCCAAGATTTGTTTAGATGTAGAAAACGTTGGTCAGTGTTTTAATAAAATGTCCTGTCTGACATGTTGGTATGGGTATGAGCAAGAACAGGAGACTTACTGGTGCTGTCAGACTGTGAGGATGTAATCATTTTGAGTGATTAGGAAATCAGGGAGAACTGACTGGAGGTATTGATATTTATTTAGTAAATTGTTGTCTGTTCATGTAGTATGTGTTTGTCATGCTGGAGTGGAAGATTTATTATTACTAAGGTACACATCCAGATCTAATAATAAATAATAATAAATGGAGATTTTTTACGCGCGATAACACATTACATGTACACATCGCGCGGACGAGGCACACACTCTAGGGAACAATGACTACGCAAAACACACACGCACACACATATACACACAGACAGATGAAGGGATTATGACACATAAACAATACAAAAACTTAGATTAAAGAGTAAAAAATAGATAACCATAATGAGAGGTCACGGCAGGGGTGTCAAGCCCGCTCAGTGAACCAACTCAACTCGAATACCAGGCCCAAGGTCAAGTGGTATACATCAGTGATCTGTGATGTGGAGTGCAACATGATCTGCTGGTTGATGATTACACGCAATGAAAAGCACACAATGCAATGAACAAAGTTGATCCACTGGATAAAATTATCCAAGAAGGTTGATCAGTCAGAGTAATTGCAAAGTCGTCATCACACACTCTCATTCACCAACACACCCAGTCTGTGGCAGCAACAAGGTCGGCCGGACTAGACTTGGTGTCCACTGTCCTCTCCACCCAAAATGCATGACTGGTCACCTCTCCTTCCTTCTGTGCCACTTCAAGCGCCAAAAAGCAGAGTAATCGTTAGTTCTTGCTATGAAGCCTCCACAGGCATCGTCTCCGTAGTTGGCATTGTACTACCAGATCCATTCAAGAAGTAAACTGTGGCTCGTTGTACTTTTAGAACTGTAGCCTTTGAACTTTGCATTTTTTAAACAAAGATATGCTGTAGACCTGAAGAAAAGTTTTTGCGATTATGCCATTTATGCTATGCCTTCAAAGTTTCTGGCCCAGTGCCATGGGCTCATTTTGTACATTTTTCTTTTTAATAGAGCACGGGCAGCCAAAAGACATTGTGAAATCCATTATCCCTTCACAAAATCAGTTTCTGTTTTTCGAGGTCACTCCTGCTTCCTTTCATCAGGTACCTTAAGCACTTAATAGAATGCAGATTTCAGAAACAAACTATCTGTTGTTCATGGATTTAAAATTTCAGTAGTGGTCATACATTATAGGTGTTGTTATTAGTTTATAAGTTTTGGTTAATATTCTCCACTCTGGACCCTTTTCCCCCACCATATATTAAAATGGTGAGTACAGTAACAGATTCCCAAAGGATGATATGAGTTTATTTTTATTTTCACCCCCCCCCCTTCCTTTCCCTGTGATTATAATCTAAATATGGCTCAAGAGGAGCTAAAAGTTAACCTTTACATTTACTGATTCACTTATCAAGGAAACATCGCTAGATATTTTGGTGTAGACTAGTGCTAAAATATGATTGACGTTTTATAGATGTAACTCGGATTTTGTAGTTTTCAAACTTTCTCCATTTTGTACCCCATTTGTGCACTATGGGCCTGTGATCACTAGACACATAAACGTCTGTGTTTACACGTAGGTGTCTGAGGTCCTGTCGCAGGAGAAGTCCCGTCTTGCTGTCAGTGGCTGGTTCCACGGGCAACCCATCAGCCGTCCTGCTCCATACAGAGAGCAAAGCATTCCATTGTTTCCATGTAGGAGTATTGAGGTCTTTAATTTCTTTTATTGCCTTATTTGTTGCTTTCTTTTGAAGATGGATTATGCTTAAGTACAGCTGTTCTAATGTTAGAGGAACTAAACCCCATCAGATGCAAATTCTCCAGGTTAAGCAGCACGAACAGGGTTAAAATACTTGCAGGCAGAATCACCACAAAAGAAGCCAAATTTCAATGTGACATGTAGGGCATAAGTTTAGGAATCAAGCAACACAGCACATTGGAGAGAAACCTGCTTAATCCTCTTTGGACTGTTAATTACATCCACAAGGATTTTACTTAGGAATGTGTGATCACATTTTTTTCTTCAAAGAATGGGATCTGCTTCTTTCTTGAACCAGGAGGATGAGTTTCTTGACTGGATCAATCCAATCTACTTAAGCCCAGAGATTCAGGCAGACATCAGAGAACGTTTTGAGAATGAGTCGGAAATTGAACTTATTGAATTTATCAAGGTCAGTCAATGTTTTGCTTCAGAGAAAGATCTGGATCATACTTATTTATGTCCTTTCTTCAAGTATAATTTGACAGCCATAACCTTGCAGTTCATAAAACATCATGTTTTATAAGGAGACATTAGATGCGAACCTTCATGTAGAGAGCAGTGTTCAAACATGCAGTGCTAACTCCCCATTAAATGAGAACCTTCGTGTAGGGAGCAGTGTCCAAACATGCAGAACTAACTAACCATGGCATATAATGGCAGGAGGAGAAGTATGAGGAGCTGGTTTCTGCAATGCAAGGCAACAATATTCCATGGAGACACTGTGGGCCACCGAACAAAAGGTAAGGCCAAGGGTCCTTTCCTAAGATGCCTGCAATCTTTCCAAGACTTTGCTTCTGTCACACGCACGAACATCAGTAATCATTTATTAACTCAATCTCTGCTGCCCATATTGGAATAACTATGGTCGTTCATGTGGCATACTTTTAAGGCCACATGTTTAAGAGTTCCAAGAAATAACCATAAGTGTTACAGACAAGAAATAAATTGATTTTTAAATGTAAACATATGGTGAATAAAATCTATTACCCTTATTATCTTTGCTGTCTTCTCAAAGGTAGTTAAAATACAGCAACAATCAGCTGAGAGAGGCTTTGCACAGAATGGCCCTTATGCATTGCCGTGTATCTGCCATTTCAAAATCTAGTGGTGCATGCACAAACCTGTATGTTGTTTTAACCCAGTTTTGATTCATGGTCAAAGGGGAAACCCTCACAATCAGCAGTGTTTATGGACCTCAAGACCTAAGCTGCACGTTAAACACAGTTTCCTCTCTTTAATGTACGTGACTCGATTATCATGGTGCAAAGCCTTCGCTTAAATGTGCACAGATAGCAGTGATTGACTTAAAACATGCTTCCATGAAATCTGCTCACGAAAAATGTTTCTACTCTGCAACATGATCCATCCTTTTGGAGTTCATCCTGGCCCTCTCAAATCCACCCTATTCTTATGCCGTCAGAAGTGTCTGCTCTGGAGGTATTGACACATTACTGTAACTGAGATGAAGCATAAGAAGACATTTTTATAGATTCAAATATAAATTTCAAATAATAGTAAAGGTTTCTTGCGTTGAGGTCGTACGACACATGCAGACTGGAAGACCTCCCGTCTGAGGGTGCCACAGTGATGAAGATGATGCAATCAGATGCCATGTTTCTCCTGCTGAGCACACTCACAGGACTACAGTTACATGAGCTTGCAGCTGACTCGGATGAAGAAAAGGGAACTAGCAGTTCTGCTGCTAATGGCACCTCAGGAAGTAAGTGTTAACGTTAATGTCTGGTGAGCATTTTGTAGTCCCCTTTTGGAAAGTTAGGTGAAGTGTTACCAACAAAATAAATCTCAATCTTTTTTTCACATTTTTGTCTGGCTGTGTGGATGTTCAGTCCAACACATCAGTCAGTAAATGTGCTCCAGTTTACACCAGTACCGCTGTTCAGCCTGCAGCACGGATGGGTTGACTATGTTCATCTTTATGCTTGAATACAGATGTCAGCCCGGCAAAGTGTCGCACAGAAGCACAGCGCTGGCAACATGGGGACTACACTCTAGTGCATGACACAGACAGTCATGCTGCAGAATCGGCCCTCGATGCCTGGCTTTATGTCGGATGTTCTGGTAAGTCATGGACATATGGCATTTGGTATTCTGATGTACAGCAGACATTAAAACCCTTCCTCTGGAATTTTTTGCCATCAATTTCAGCTATCTTGTCTGTACTGAATGGGATCCCTCCCCTGCTTCTTGCGAAATGTTACTGAACACAGTAAAAGCATGCTCGCATGGGTGCACTATTATGATGCCAGTTCATTGGAGTTGGTCTTGCCGCAGATACAATGGTATGCACCGTAACATTCATTTAGTATTTTTGTTGCTGATTCACGTTTCTCTTGTAGTTATAAGCCCTTGGGATTTTTTTTAAATTGTAGATTGGAATATGGCTGCAGGCGGCTACACTTCATACATTGCCAAAGAAGAAGACGAGGAGGTATGTTCCCCTCACTCCCTTTGTGCTGTGTTACTAACTTTTATGCTATGCTACTTTATAGAGATCAATACAATGCACATTTGAGAGAGAAGTTAATTTTTTAAAAATATGAGTTCAAATTTTTATTCCCTGATCACGGAAAGTTTAGCTGGGAAGTGTATACTTTTCCACCTTTTTTTGTTACAGCTTCTCACTGTGTGCCCATCGTCCAATTCTCTCGCTCTAGTGTACAGAGACAAAGAGACACTACGTTTTGTGAAACACATCAACCACCACGCAACCAAAGCCAAAAGTGGTCAATACTACACCATGTCTGCTGTTTACTATGAAAAGCCAGAATAAAACTGAATTATCTTTTACCTCCGTCAAGTTGGAGAGCCACCTTCTGTATTGTATTTTGCATTTCTGTGCTAGTGGTAGCATTAATATTTGTTCTAAGATCTGGTGTAAGCCTTAGACAATGATATTTCAACTTGACCTGTAGGGTTAAATATTTTAGTAAGATCCAAGAACACTGCTGGTGAATATGTTCCAGAAACACAACTGTTGAATTATTTCTGGGAAAGCTTGAAACTTGCCATTGCACAAATATAATGGAACCCAGTCCAACTGATTTCATCTCGTAAGGTCTCCTCTCAAGTTTATCACAATCTATACACATCATATGCAAGTCCTGAGGCCATAAAATCAAACCTGCAAAAGTCTGTGTATTGCTTGATCTATGCCAAAATATTGCATCAAACTTCATTTGTCTGCCAAAAACAGAATGGGGTCTGTCCTGTTATAAACTGAGAACAAAACATGAAGGACCAGCTCACCATATTCAGACAATTTGAAAGGCTGTTAAGCAATTTTTAATATGCCTACTAGCCATCTGAAACAGTTCTTGCAGTACTCTCCTTGGCCCCCTCATTTCTGTTGGTACGCAAGGTACAGCAGAACTAAGACACCTGCTGCTGATGCTGAGACTGTTATCCATCATCAGAAATGAGAAGGATCACAGCTCTTTAAGAACACAGGTCGAGGTGAAAGAGTTTGCCAGCTAGGACTAATGAAAGTTTCTGCCATTAGCTGGCATCTCCTGAAAGAAGACTGGTTTGCTTGGCTGCTCAGGAACATAGGATCACACAGCCAGCTGCTGAAGTAACTCAAATGAGCCTGTTCCGGAAGGCACCATCTGGCCAGCAATGATTCTAGCAGATGGTGACCTCAACTGGTCAGGTCGAGCATTAGTGCAGGCATGAATCAAGAAGCTTGTAGATGTTTCGAAGGTTATTTTCTGGAGGGGTGATGGGTTTGCGGCCATAGCAGGTCGGTTAAATCCTGTGTAGCTGCCCTGGTAGGTCATGTAGTCGGACAGCAATGACAGATGGCGGTAGTCAACTTGAATTCCATAAGCTGCAAATACATCTTTCACTTCCTGAAATAAATGCATTATAAACTTATTAGCTCCCATTGCTAATACCTCCTGAAGTAAAATGTATGCCAATGGTTTTTTTTAAAGAGGGCTACACAGTATGCCATAAGATGGATGACTTTTGTTCCAGATCAAGGTCCCTTTCTTCATTTTTAAGGATTTTTATGCTGTGGACTGGACTCTGGTTGAGGTTTGAGAATAGAATGGTAATCAGCGAAAGAAGCATGGTCATTAGAACTTGCAACTGCAGAGTTTATGTGCATGGAATGTCAAATCATCTACTTTTGCGTGTCTGAATGTTACTTTCTTTGGAGCATACGGTTAACATTCTGTAGTTTGCAGTAGTGTAAACAGGGTAAGTAGCAAAGTTATGTCTAAGGCATTTTCATGATCATTGATAACACCTATTTCAAAGCTGGTACACTCAAGTTCTCTTCCAGTAGCATAATCCTGACAGGCAGTAAAAGTACAAGCATCAGTCATCACCAACAAACCTTAATGATTGCTTTAGCAGCTGCCTCTATACCATAAGTGTTCTGGATATCTGATATACTGTTGGTGTACAGCTCTTTCAGATCTAGGATTTTTGAATACTTCATCATCTCCTGAAAAAAAGACAAACTGGTGTAATCAGTTAACCAAAAGAATGAAATCTGCTTAGTATATTCAAGACATTTTAAGAGAAATATTTAATAAAATTATTTTATGAGCTTAAGCCAACACAAACACCGCATATTTGAACATGCAGGGGGCCAGTGCATAACAAGCTATATGTAAATGCATGTGTTGGCTGACTACATATTGAACATTAGCTACACCTATGACTTGTCAGCACCTGGCCCCAGAAGACTGAAAAAAAAACTTCTGGTCTGAAACTGGCCCAATCTCTCCTGTTGTAAATGAATGCAGGAAATAAATGCTCAGGTCCAAATGTGCCTGCCAGGGATGTCTGAAAGCCTAATCAACAGATTTCCAAACACAACAAGCAGTCAGGTGATGCTGGCACAAATCAGCCATGGGCTTACCAGGAGATTGACTCCTTCAGTGCGCAGATGCAGCCGTTGATTGTTATCCATCTGATTGCTCAGGAGACAACGTGTGATTCCCTTCACTTGCTGAATGATGGATTCTCGAGCTCTGCTGGTGACCAGTGATTTCATATCCACTCGCTGATGGGTTGTTTCAAACTTCAAACAGTGTCAGAAATGAGCTGCATTACCACTCGCTTCAAATCAAACTTTAGCAAATTAGTAAAGAATTCCAAAGTTTCAATTTATAAATGTTTCAAAGCTCTTGCTAACATTTCACCATAAAGGAAATGAGAATACATCTGTAAAAACCTGAAATAATAGAACTCATGTTCAGTATGCAAAAGAAAAAGCAAAAACAAAGAGAAACCATGAAGGGCCTCACCTCCAAAACTACTTCACACCACTTCCCCCTTTTGTGTCGCCGATACTCACGCACATGCTCCCAACCCTAGTTAAAGAAAGCCAGAAGAAACATGCGTCATGAATATTTGGACCGTGAATATTTTACTGTCTAACCAGTTCAACCAAACTTTTCCCTTGTGCCTTCTCTCTGCCTGCCTTTCTTCGCTGGTAGCTCCTCACTGTGTAATCTACACGTACGTCTGCACAACAGTCTACAGGCACATCAACTCAGTTATAAAAAATGTGTATCCATTCCTGAAGGTTAAGTCAGAATTTAAATGCAGATAAGGAAGCAAATTATTTCTCTATGCAAAGTTGTGCCCATCGTTTTGTCAAAACTCAGAAAGCAAAGTGCTAGTATTGACAGGAGGGACTGTGGGTCATGATGGACTTCCAAAAGGAATGGTGCAGATAGGAGCGAGTGCGTGTCAGGGCTTAACGCCCTGCTAGCAACTAAGGCTATATCACGGCATGCAGATAGTAGATCTACTGGAACTATGCCACGGATATTGTTTCATCAGCTACTGAAAAGGACAAAAAAATTAACAGAAATGTGAATGTCTGATTTTTGATCCTGATTCAACCATTTTTGCCTCCATGTTATTTTCGATGCTATCAAAGTATCAGCCACACCAGTCAGGCCACTTCCTTGGTAATGTTTTGGTCAGTCAGAACAACAGATTATTTGTACCAAGTTAGAACAAAAGCAGATATAGTTGATATTTTGGGGCATTACCCCTTCGTCAGGACAAGAAAGATAAAAAGGAAACACAAAAAGAGAATTACATACAGACACCTATCTGGTGTGAGTAGGGAGGAGACAGCACTGAGAACAAGCCACAAAATGGCAGTCATAGGGCGGTACCAACAGGATGGGGGAGGGGTGCAGGTGAAGAAAAACTTATAAAGGGGGAAAAAAATGAAAAGAGTAAAATAAAAAATGTTATTTTGAAAAAAAGAAAGGAAAAAACCGAAGGGAGAGGGTAAAGAAAAAAGTCGATGGGGAAAGAACAAGGGGAGTAAATGAGCTTTGCTGCCAAATTTGGATATGAAATAGGACTATTTCTCTGATCTATGGAGTCCCCTTTCATTTGCCAAGGAGCACACAAGTCCCCTCAAAAATCAGAAAGCCGAAAATTCTGGCATGCTCAAAAATACGAATTTCTATAAACCAGAATGGTAGCATCTATGCCTCCCCTCCTATGGCCTTTGTGCGGCTGGCGATGGGTGAAAAACTACAAGCTATTAAAAGTAAGGAAACCAAAAGTGTGGACTGAGGATCTTTATGAATTCACACTCATGAAAAACTACACTAGGAAGCAGTCTCAGCATCCTGATAAGTTTATTTCACACAGTCTTCTGTACCTTCTTCACACCAGCATCTTCTGATTTATGCTCCTCAAAGTCGGACAAATCCATATCGTCACCGCTCAGGACCTGGTCTTGTGATGGTGAATCTGCAAGAACACAGAGTTAGACTGAGTTTCATCAACATCTAACGGATGAGATCCTCTTCAGGATCCTCTAACTGAAAGTGAAAGTTACCACTACAGGAACACAACTGAAAATAAGGGGTTCCAGGTTCCGGAATTCACAAACAAATGATACTTTGACCACATGGTCGAAATCAAATTGCGCTTGTAAAATACAAATGTAACTGATTTACTTCCCTTAGATCAAGCGTAGACGAACATTGCTGGATTTTTTTCTCAGTTTTTTTCTGAATACACTGATATGAGTACTATCAGCCACCAAGCTTGGTGATGTGTTACACAAAATTAGCATTACTCTAATTTACACGGACATAAAACCATAAGAGACATAGACGAGAGTCTAAAGCCTTCATGAGGTTGATGAGCTTTTAAAAAACCCACACAAAGCATTTCAATTTTTTTTCTGCTAAGATTACGAAAAAGATACAAGCAAAGGCAAATGTTCTTCTCAATCAGAAGGCATTAACCCAAAAATGTATTATAAAGATTTTTACTGAGCATAGGTCTTACGTTTCCTGACACATTAGAACAATTAATCCTATAAATTTCAATTTACAGAGTTGGTGTGTAAACTGTACAGGAAACTAAGTGATCCACCAGAAGAAGCTAATGATTACAAACAGCTGATTCTCTCTACATTGATACCCCTTAACTGAAATCAATCTAACAAATGCAAATTGCTGCCTTGGAGACTGACCCACAGTGGAAGTAGCATACCTGCTGAAAATGTGGATGAATTGTAGCGAAAGATGAAATTTCGGTATGAAGAACTCAGAAATTACGTTTATGGAATCACTCAGGCAAAGAGTTTATAATTTTGAATGAGGTAGTTGTTTTCAATGATATATAAAGTATCTGTTTCCTGCAGTTGCATTTTTCATATTTGCCTAAAATTATGATTATGAGCAAGGACTTGCAGCCATTATGTAAGATTCAGCTGTTTTAAACATTGCAAAAGCAACAGCCAATTTAAATTAACACTAAAGATCAGACAATCACTGCCTGTTAAACACAAACAACAGCACATTAACAAAAAAGATTAGTTTGAACAACTTCTTGCACCTTCCATATCATCTTCCACCTGATCCTTCTCGCCAATCTCTGCCTTTTCTTCATCTTCTCCCTGGTATTCCAGGGTGTCTTCTTGTCTCTCTCGTGCTTTGTTGGAGTCTGCGTCACCATCGACAACATCAGCATCAGAGTCCACGTCATCAGCAGGTGCAGTGCCTCCTCCTTCTTCTTCATTCAAAATCCTACGAACTGTCACCTGGGATACTATCCTATCAGAAGAGTAAAGGGTAAATGGCTTTTCACAACAGAACCTTGAATGCCATGTTTTAAAAACAATATGCAAATTTCTTTTCTAAATTTGTGTTTCTTTAACAATACTTACCATGACCCAAAGTGGTAAATTCTCATTTAGTGATCCCAAACCCAAATTCTCACTAAATGAGAATTTAGCATTTTGGGTCATGGTATAGTATTGTGACAAGAAACCGTCGTTTTCCAGATGAGCAACTCACATGATTTAAAGGTGGCTCAGCTGCCATTTTCTGCAAAAGCAGAACACATGAACTACATGCTGGTTGTGTGTTGTAATGCTGAAAAGCTGAGATTTAAAAAAAAATACAGCTAAGCTTTGTTAGCCTGCGTTATGCAGAGCAGCGGAATAAAAGAAATGAGTAAGAGAGCACACGTTGCAATGGACTCACTCGGTCCTCTTCTTCTTTATGGCTTCCCGTGCGGCCTTCGATAGGCGAGGCAGAAAAGAATCTTCGATGTACTTTACTATCTGCAAGGGCTTCAGATAGGCCTTCTCTTTGTACGATTCCCAAGGCATGATGACGAAGCGTATTCGGTACATCCTACGTCTGTCACTGTGGGATTTGATTTGGTCCAACACACACCACAATTGTTAAAAACAAATACAGAAATCTCAAACATGCATAAAACTGTGCACACAACTTTTCAGATCATAAGTATTGTTTGCAGGGAATATAACTTCTAATTTTCTTTGTTCAAATTCAAAAACAAGTAGTGGGCAGATGATAACTACATCATGCACAGATGTGCTGCTTGGCTGGTACACGGATGGATTATTCCTAAGAGGGGTTTTTGCTTGTAGCTTCAGACACAGCTTGAGCTTGCAACTTACGCTTTGGCTTGGACATCTGAGACAAGGTATTCTGTTGTTTCTACTTTCTGTAAGACCTGCACCAGAGTCACACAGACAAAACACAATAGGATTGGATTTCAGTAAAATTTGGAATAAGGTGAACATTAAAAAATATATTAGCTTGGAAGAAATTGTGTGTGTGTGTGTGTGCATGATCAGCGTCCTTGTCAGCTAAGTGATCTTTATTTGTTATCTGTCTGTGCCATCCTGAAGAAGAGGTTATGCCCCAAAATGTTGACTTGTCTCACCCTTGCTTGGCAAAAATTCCTTTTATTGTACCTTTATTACCCAAGCCACAGTCAGCTGTTTCTTTTCTCTTTACTTTAGAATTTTTATGGTTTAACATTTTTTGTTGCCAATCACATGACTATTATTCACAAAGCACTGAGTTGGTGCCCCCCCCCCCCCCCNNNCCCCCCCCCCCCCCCGAAAAAGCAGCTTTCTTAAAGGGTGTGGGCACAAGGGAAAAATAATACTGATGGGATCACAGTGGGAGTCATAACGACAGTACAAAAATACAAAAATCAAAAGAATTTTATTTAAAAAGTGTATCTATTAAAGGTAAAGCCATGACCTTTTTCAGTCATAGGGGAGTGGGATGTTTGACCCCCCCCCAACTTTTCTGTGGGCCAGCATTGTGAGGGTGGTGGCCAATCCCTCTCCCTCCCTGGCCCATGGGTCAGGTACACATTCACAGATGGGTGAACTAGGGGAAACATGCTGCAGCACATGGTTATTGAACCAGCCTGTGGTGATGCCTTCAGGCTTGTCTACTAAAATAACGTATCAAAAAGGAACCTGTATCTCTCCCATCCGGCCACCCACACCACCACCACCATGCACAACTGTCACCTCTCTCTGCCCCACAGGTCTAAGATGACAGCAAATTCTGCTTCCAACTACCACTATGGCAACCTCTTCAAACAAAAACTAACCTTGTTCAAAGCAACACATTTCAGTCTTGTCTGCAGAATGCAAAATATTTTATATTATTTATATATTTTAAAATAAAAGCTCACCTCGCTCAAGGTGATACAGTTCAGTTTTGTCTGCAGCTTATGGGCAGCAGCCACTGCCTCTGGAGTGTTGAAGACCGGCACATCCATGAGAGGAGTTTTTATTGCATGGCTGGCAGTCATCAAAATTTCACGAAGACGAGGTATACCCAGAGTGACGTTCATCTCACCTCGGCCAGCAAAGTGAAATGTGTTCAGTGTCATCTGTGTGGACGGTTCTCCAATAGACTGCAAGACAGTGATTGGACAATCATTTCAATACTGGAGAGAAATGTGTCATTAAAACCGCTCTCACCCACAAGCAGGCAAATTAAAAGGCTAAAACTCTGTTGTGTCCAAATTTCACTTGAATTTTTTTGTTATAAAAAAGCGGTTTGGAATACATGTTTTCAGCAAAGATTTTCATCGAGGTATGCTCTAGATTTTTTCTTGCAGCAGAACAAAATAAAGCTGAGGGCCATGTACTGACTTTTTTTGTTTTGAAAACAGTTACTGAAAATTGAATATGGATTTTAAGCATCATAGTCTAGATCACTGTGGATCTTTTTCTGAGTGGACTTTATTTAAAGTGAAATTTTTAAAAAGTCGGCTTTCAAATTACAGGGTTTAGGGAAGAAAATGCCAGTTGATGAGTTATAACAAAGGAAGAATTTAGTGATACCTGTGCACAAACCAATCCCACAGCCTCGCCTGCTGGACACAAGGACTGCATGGCTTTGTCGTATACAATGGTCTGCAGATTTTCGGCCTGCTCTCTCTGTCCTCTCTGCAACAAAATAATGTGTAAACTTCCACATTAAATTCTCCATCCACACCTGGGCTCATCATATAGGACTACCTGTTAAAAGGATGCCACTATAGCTGATGGTCAACAAACAACAGTCAGAAACATCCAACTCACAAATTTCACATTTATGATGTGGCTACCTGTGTGGGATCTTACAGACTAGGATTATAAACTATAATGGACAAGATTATTAAGGCTCATTTGCCTCATTGTAGACATGCAGCTCTGCTCATCACTGGCAGCAGTCTACTGTGTCAGATATTGATGCCTCTTTGGTAAAGAGACTGCCATCTAAGCCATATAGTTTGCTACTGTAGCCTACTCTGACAAGAAAACTCTAATGCACACATTTTAACAATTATGCATGCAAAAGAAATCTTGCAGGTGGTTGGGTATGTTGAGTGTTCCTTTCATTATGACATTAAAACATTATCAAAAATTAAATAAGTGACTGCAGCTTGGTGTAAAAGAATGTTGACGACAAAGGGAACGGAACCAAGCTACAGGTTCTGTTAAGGGGTAGTGCGCCATAGCATGGACTTTATGTCTGCCATATAGTGTGGCCCAGTTTGCCTTGTTATCACCATTAAAACTTTAACACCTCACTCACTGCAAGAAGCTCTTGCTGTGCACGGCTGAGGGATTTCTGTAGATTTTCTGGTATGACCCCTGTGTGAATTTGGGGCAAGAATGTCGATATCACTGGATCTGGACAGCGCTGATCTTTTGAAAATCTGACAAAAATGGGAAGAAAAAAATTCTTTGTTGCAACTGTTTGGAATAAAACCTTCAGATAACAATCTCTTTTCTTCTGTAAAAAAACTTTCTCCAGTTTATAGTGACCTAAAATAACGATCATTGTTCTCAAGTATTGGTTTCAATTTTTCTGAAAGCTAAAAGGATTCGCTTCTATCAGAAGCTTACGCATGAACAAAAATTACAGGATGCAAAGAATGAGAAACAATGCAGAAAAACCTTCAGTTAACAATAAACACATCTTCTTCCATGAATGACCCTCTGTGTAAAAATGGAAAAGTTCCCAAATATTTTAAACTTGTCAAATTCGTAAGCCTGCCAAAACTTCCATAAGCTTTATCTTTTTTTTTTTTTGATAAGACAAGCTCTCTCTCTCTAACGTATCTTTAAGACTTCAAATAAAATTAAGTACAATGGTACCTCTTCAGCCTAAACAATGACTCACTTCTCTTGTTCCCGAGGGTTCAGCCCACGCCACTCCATCTCAAGCTTCTTTGCCAAGACAGTTCTACCTTTGGTTTGGTCAATTTTCAATAACTTGTCTTCGTGGTTACTGAGGTAGTCAGGGCCACGACGCTCACAGAATGCTAGGAACCCTGATGACTGTCCTTTCATCTTGTGCTTTTTTTCCCACTTGTCTATCTGCACGCCACACCAAAAAAACAACTTGCCGCTTCACTGCAAAACCTTCATCCTTCCTCCCAATGGATGGGTTGAAAGGCAAAAGCAGACCAAGTCAGCTGAGTAGACATGGTCCAAAAACTGAGAAATCATGTCCAGAACAACTATGATTCGCTCATCCCCCCCATATTCACCTCTTTTCACCCTTAACAAATTACAAAAAAAATAGTCTCCCTTTATCACTGATTTTGCTTTTCAAGAAAGCTACTTTTGAATAAAAATGAAATGTCATAAAAACAAGAATTTAAGATACTCTAAAAAGATGTTGATATTAATAACAAAATAAAGCTGTTGATATTAATAACAAAATAAGTTCTCCATATACTGTGAGTTTTGAGACTGTCTGCAACTCACTGCCCTCACAATTGTGTGCAATCTTTCAGAATGTTTCACAAACATTTTGCAAGCCTTTACAAATCCTTGCATAAATTCCATTTATCACAGAGCAAAACTGCATAGCTGCAATCTTCCCAGTTACCCTCTTTTTGGTCTTTCTGACAGCTTTTGATTCTCTAGCCAGGTCCTTCCCAGCACAAATGACATCCTTGTTCCGAAGTAGAAAAGGCAGCTGCTTGATTTGCAGGAACGGAGTCTTGCTTACTTCCATGCCATCCTCACCATAGCGGAACTATTTTTTTTATTAAAAAGCCAAATACACAAATGCTAATAGCATCATACAACATGATGTGATAAACATCAAGATTAAATATTATAATAAAATATTAAGATAAAGAGATGCTACCTTAAAATTAGAGGGGAGTGCTAACACTCTTTTTTAATACAAATCCCATCTGATAACTTAATTTATTTATAGATTTATATATACTATAAAAGAAGTGATGTAGTCGGGTGTACATACACTCAAGTGTCCTTCCTTTATGATGTTACCCCCCACACAACCCCCAACTCCATTGGTATCTACAGATAAAAAAACAAAAATCTGAGTTCACCTGCACAACACTGCTATCACTGTCTCGAACAGTCAGGTCATAGTTGACCATGATTCCTTCCAAGTGCTTTACAAGACACCGCTGCAAGTAACCGCTGCGACTAGTTTTCACTGCTGTGTCTACCAGACCCTGACAGCAAACAAAAGATAATGAATTTTTATAACTCCTTT
This sequence comes from Lanistes nyassanus, assembly GCA_004794575.1. Taxonomy (NCBI): domain Eukaryota; kingdom Metazoa; phylum Mollusca; class Gastropoda; order Architaenioglossa; family Ampullariidae; genus Lanistes; species Lanistes nyassanus. The sequence goes on from SMGT01014451.1 coordinate 174,805, forward strand.
TGATGCCAGAAGAGAAAGACACAAAGCAAGTGGCATGGGGTAAGAGAAATCATGATTATCCATAGATAAATTATCATCGGACTACAAGAAATTATGAACAAAGTACTCAGATGCAATACTAACCCTGATGGGATTTTGGTAAATAAATGCTTTTCAACAGAGTATGACAACTTCTGCCTCGCTGTTATATTAACAACATTGCAGTGAATTGAGCTTCACCCCTAACAAATATTTTTCCACCCATGCAGACACTACACTATTATGCTATGAAGAAGTAAATTTCATAAATGATTTATATTTATGGGCCTCAAAAGACTTGAATGAAGATACATGACAAGGCAATGGCAAAAGGCACCATTTTATTATAATTAGCCACAACATTAACTGCTGCAAAAAAACCCCAAAAAACGACAAAATACTTCATACCTCTCTGCCAGCCATGCAGTGGAAAAACAACTCCTGAGCCTTGATGCCAGTCAAGAAACGGCCCGTCACAAACCCTCTGGCTCTGGGTGACAGATCGTAAGGAGGAAAAGAAGGAACTGAACGCCCACTTTTCATCAAAGGTGGCCGTCGACCTTCAAGCTCAATCTGACCGAGCAAACAGGACATCTGCATACAGTTGACCTGCAAATCGAAACATCGAAAGGGTACATTGGTGCTCTTAGCATGAATAAGAAAAGATAGTGGAAATTGACAACCAAGTTAAGAACACTAAAGGAACAAGAACAACATCTCCAACCAAAGCAGACAGATCCATGACACTAATGGAAATCTTTAAATTACCCGACAGAAAGTTCTCTAAAATTAAAATGAATTAAAAAACAAAAAAGAAAAAGACAGCATAAGAACTCACCATTGAGCCCTTGGCTCCAGACTGAACGATAAGTTGAAGATTGTTTGAAGGAAATCCTTTGTGGAGGCCTTTGGGCAGGACACACCTAAATGTATGAAGTACATTGCAAACATACCAGAGACTGACATTAACCATTGGACGCGCAGGTTATCTTTATACAAGAAAGGCAGAGCTTCTGATAACACTCAATTAAGGGTAATTAATCCAAACAAATTCAGGAATGATGAATTTTTAATGCCAAGGGTCGCTGTAACACAAGTTTTTCTTCACGTTTGGCCAGATACACAAGGTGCTCGAGGCCCACCCCTGCTGAAATCATCCTCAGATTTCAGGCTAGACAATCATTTTGATCCTTGGTTTAAAAAAAAACAAAAGCAATGGTAAACTTGCCCAAAAAAGCAAGTGGAACAAGTAAGGAATATCAACCCCTCCGTGCCATTTTTGGAGGGGTGCAAAAATTAAATTAGTACCACATACCTTTCTATTTTAATCAATATTAACAGTCCAGTAATATTACTACCAGCCAATGACCATTAACCGCTACAAACAGATGTGAACTACTTTTATTTCAAAAATCAACTCTGGGACAAGAATCATTTTTGTCAAATATAACCCAAAGGATGCTGAGCACCAATGGAAGATCAAATGTTAACTTTCAATATCAAGTAATCATCCCTACTCAGTGAAAAGGTCATAAATGACACAAATTAACCAAAAATGAAGACACAGGTGTGCCTACATGCACAGAATCATGCCATCTACAGAAGGGAAACCTACTTGACAATCTTGTCCTGGATTTTGTCTGTAAAAGTCTTGGCGTTAGCATCCAGCTCTCTCATCTTGAAGTCATCTGTTGCAAAGTGTGCCTCCCTCACTTGTTTCATTAACTCTTCCTCACTGTATTCATCTTGCACAGTTCCCATCATTTGTTGTGCTGCCAAATGCCCAACCCCAGAAGACTCAGCGATGATTTTTCTTCGTCTGGCATCACCCTACACAGCAATCAAATTCAGTCAGCTATCTCCAAGGTTTTTCCAAGCTGAAGCTGGAGAAGACTAACCTGTTACGCATTTTTTCTAAATGCTCTTTTTGATAATGCCAAGTGTCATAAACATTTTAATGTTCTCCAAAGAGTGAGGCCTGGGTACACTACCTTTCTCTTGACAAGAACATCATCTACACCCAGTGTGAAGCCTTGCAGCAAAAAAAACGATGTAAAGAGACGACCAAAGCATGTCAACAGTTGGCTTGCTATTTGTCCCCCGTATAACTGCAACAAAATATTCCAAGCATTTACATAACACACACACAATGCATGCACGCACACACAAACACTCGGAGGTGAACACACAAACAAAATCAGAAATCAGAAATCACAAACCAGTCTTTAAGCTAGTTTGTCCCCCATCTCCATTTCTGCATTCTTTTCAAATTATGTCAGCATATTCCCCCATACTCGGCCCTGCACAAATGATTTCCAGACTTTGCATATCATCCATACCAACCCCAAAATTAAAATCCGGGTAGGGAGGGGGAAGATCCCATGCAAAGCATACCTCATAGACACAGTGAACAAGACCATATGATGATGCCCCACACTGAGATTTATCTAGCACCCCTTGCAGAAGCTCTCCATGGTGAAAGATGACTGTGCTCTCTCCAAGCTCTTCTATCGACACCATAGCTCTGGAACTGTGACGTTCCTCTACCGTCCAGCTCTGAAATAAATGGTAGAGTGAAATAACCTTCTTTAAGTAAGGAAGTATGAAATGTGTGGCAATGAAAAAAAGCTTCAACAAATAAATAGCTAAGTTACATCTGCACATATGAGTGTGCATTAATGCATGCAGAAAACACTCCCACAAGCACGCACAAAGCTTTTTCATTTAAACCAACAATTTCAAGGTTTATACCTTTTCAGGTATCTTTGCTTTGCTGCATAGACTGAGTGGCTTCTTGTCTTCAGGGATGATGTTGAGAAGAAGAGAAGAGACAACCTGGAAATATTAGCAAAACCTGTATGACTGTACGAATCTTCAAAATCAATATTAAATATCTGATGGCGAATAACAACGAAGAAGAAGAAAATGTCCACGAACCTGTTTACCGGACCACATGCAGGAAGGTTTCATAATGGCTGGGGGCAACATACGTATTCTACTTTCCTTTCGTGTAAGTGACATCTCCAGAAGATTGCAGTAATCATGTCTGGAAAATCAAGGAGATATATAACAAACAATATAGCCCCAAATATTATGGGATTTTATTTTTATAGGAAAAATGGCATTATGCAGCTACTTTTTTAGCCAGTGCCTCTGCTCAACAAATTTCACCAGAACTACATAACATTCAAAAATATATTAGTGACATCACCATCTTAGCAGTTGTTGCCTAGCAATCAGAATAGATGTGCTGCGCTGCACGTGGAGTGCAAGTGAATGCAATCAGAAGAAAGCTACCTGGTGAAAAACTGGTTTCTCATGGTCAGAAGCACGCCAGCATTGATATGATCTTGCATCAGTCCTGCCAGTGGAGTTCCATCCTTGGGGACTAGATACTGATAGGAAGTGCTGACTGGGAGATACAAGAACAGGATACAAGGATCAAACAGCTCACCAGGGACATGGCAACAAGATGCATTCAGTTTATTTCTCCAATGAACACTTTTAAGAGCATCCAAATTTTCCAGTGACTTTTACATTGGTTTTCATGTACTCTAGACTTGCAGATCGAAGGTTGTTGGTTCAGATCCTGGTGTGGTGAAGGATTGTTTCCCAAGGTTATACATTGCGCAAACTCCATTCAACCATCTCCCCGCATACGAAACTGCCCTCTGCACTGGGTGTCTTAATGCAGCTATCAGCCTAGTGTTTCTTTTATTTAGTGCACAGCTTAGTAATAGGACCCCATCTGCCTATAGTTCACCATCCTGATATGCACCCAGTTTGCAGCAGGATGGTAAGCAACTAATAACCAACCAATTTCCTAACAACCCACCAAGCACACCCTTCAAAAGAGTAAAATTAAAAAGCACCATTAATCAGTTTAAAAAAAGAAACTTCCATAAAACAACATGCTTTTCATCATAAGTCAATTCAAATCAAGACCATACTATTACCACAAAAAGAGTATTTCATGCCTAAAATGCCCCATCCTACTGACTGGTTGGCCCAGTGTCAGTATAATGTTACTGGGTGGGACTGAGGCCCGTGTTGCGACAGCAGTCCCACGTGTGGCAGCACGTAATCTTGTCTAAGCAACACCGTCCTGATATGCACCTAGTTTGCGAGTGGACGTTAAGCAGCAAATACCCCCATCCTGCCTGCCACAGATTACCTTAAATTCTCACTTGTTGCTACCATTCCACTGCTTTCTTGGGTTTTAAGATACAAACTAAGATCATGCACCACCTGCAGCAGATATCTTTAGATTTTCGCTTGTTACCAAATTTACTCGAGAAAATATCCAATTTATTAACAAACATACACAAAATATGCAGTTTCCATGAAAGGGACACACACATCAAAGTTTTTGTTAAAATTATACATAGCCATAGATTGTACCATGACAATCAGTTTTTTAAAAATCCACAGTACACTACATAAAGTACACACAGGGTGTTCCACATTACATTTAACTCCTTGACCCCAAGGGTTTGGCTAACTTGCGACGACCTAAATAACCCGTGAGTCCGCGGTTTTGGCAGACTTATGATGAATTTAAAAATTTGCAGCAACGCATTTAACGGTGTCAGGGAGGTAAACTTTATATCATTGTAAAGCTCTATCATCGCTTGTTTCCCCTGCACTGTCTAAATGAGTTTCGGAAACAGTTTCGGCTTGCCAAACGAGGTTTAGTGTAGCGGGTCACCAGGTCTACTTCCGTCGTTCACAATGGCTACACGTGTTTCGTTTGTTGTGTGCGCAAAAAGTGACTACATTTGGCACCAAATAGTAAGTAGTATTTAATATTTCTAACTAAAAGTATTGTTTCCATTGTGATGCCGAAGAATAGATCTTTCTAAATATATAAAATATATTACTGTGACTGTGGTAGTTTTTAAGCGGCATTTTTTTAAAAACGTGTAAATCTATGCGGCCTCTGGGTTGCTTAGCCCTGGGGGTCACTGCGGGGTCATTGAGTTAAGCAAGAGGGGCAAAATATTATTTTTTAAATAGTGTCGATTTTTCTGAGCGGGCATTTTTTAAAAGACGGATCCACTTGTGCTGGAAGTGGAAAATCACAGAAAAGTGAGGATGTTTGAAGCCCTGAAACCTCCCCACCCCTTCCTACCCTCCCCCCCACCTCCTCCTGTGGCCAGCAGACATCAGATTCTTGTTCATGTCTTTTGCGTTTTTTTTTTCTCATAGTTGTTTCACCGCATGTATGACAATATTCCCACATTCACCACACGCTAGTCACACAATCTTCTAAGGAATGAAAAACAATGAAAAACATAGCTACCTAGCCCATAAGCCTCTGCTCTGCAAAGCTCACTCTGAGGAAAATGGGCATTCATCTCATCGCCATCAAAATCAGCATTGTACGCCTTGCAGTTTGCGTAGTGCAAACGCATGGCCTTTTGACCATGCAACACTCGAGCCTGTCAGAACAGCCACACTGATTAGAAATGTACACTCCTGTTGAACTTTTAAATGGATATACCGTTTAAACTATTTGCACAAGTCTGAACCCGCCCACCACAAAAAATTATTCTAATCCACAGTGTAAAAACTTCAGACCGAAACCAAAACCAAAACAAAACTGAAAACCAAGATAAGGAATTTTAAAGGGCAAAAACAAAACCAAATATAAATAAAAAGAAAGTAATGGAACATTGCCCCCCTCCCCCCCAAAAAAAGCAATGAGAGACACATAATCCAAAAGAAAAAAATAACCTTATGAGCTTGAATACTTGGTCTATGAAGCGTTGGCTGTCTGTTTAGCAACAACACGTCGCCATTTTTCAGGTGGCAGTAGACCTGTTCAAACATAACAAAAACTAATACTTATTGTTTACTCCAATATTCCCAATATTTTAAAAAAGCAACAGTATATGTATTCAGCTCATAAAAATAATTAAAGAAAGTATGGTTACACAAATCTTAGGTGGTGTTAATAGTGCACTGCCTTGATTCCTGCATGCGTAGCACACAGTATTGAATAAGATGATTTCTATAACCAAAACAAAAGGAAAAAAGACAGACCTGTTTTTGAAGCGAAAGTTTGCCTGCTCTATGACTTGGGGTTAGCAGTTGCTTGGCAACGGCCTCCCTCTGTCTGACATCAGTGGCGCTCAGTCTGATAATGTCTCCGTCCTCCTTCACCACCAGTGTAGCCCTACGGCACACATTATAAGATGACAGACTGGCTGACTACTATAGAGTGTAGCCATACAGCACACATCATACACTGACTACTACACACGGTAGCCTTACAGCACATATACGCTGACTACTACAAAGTGTAGCCATACAGCACACATATACGCTGACAGACAGACAAACTGACTATTACACAGTGTAGCCCTACAGCAAAGTACAGTTTCAAACATGATTTTCTTGCCTTTACTTTTGTAATATACATATCATATGCTGACAGACAGACCAACTGAGTGCTACACAGTGTAGCCCTACAGCAGTACAAGCAGTCGCAGAACATGCTTTTCTTCCCTTTACTTTTGTAATATTTTAATCTGACAGAGACAGAAAGGCAAACTGACTGACTGAATGCTACCCGGGGTGGATATTGCAACCACTGTCAACATGAGCAAATTTTCCTGCACACTTCTGCAAACCCTCTCATGTAGCAAGGTAAGAAGGCAAATGGCATTACCCAGGGTAGTTGTGATAAGGTAACAAGGAGACTGGCTCTTACCCAGGGTAGTTGTAATATTATTAGTTAATGAGGAGCGCACCTATCATCCAGGGTAGATGTGATATTATAATAAGGCGAGTGGCTATTACCCAGGGTAGTTGTGATATTATAAGACAAACAGGCAACTGGCCAACTATTACCCAGGGTAGTTGTGATATTATAAGACAAACAGGCAACTGGCCAACTATTACCCAGGGTAGATGTGATATTGTAAGACAAACAGGCAACTGGCCAACTATTACCCAGGGTAGATGTTGGGACCATTGATGACACTCTGGCGAAGCTCTTGCACATTCCAAGGTGTGACAGGTTTTGGGAAGGTCAGTTTCTGGGCAAACACAATGGGCACACCAATCTCGTCGGTGCCGATGCAAGGATCCGGAGAGATGACAGAGCGAGCTGCATAATTCACACGCTTGCCCATCATGTGCATTCTAAACAGCCCTTCCTTTTTCTCCAGTATCTGAGAGGCAGGAAAATGCAACATGATCACTGCATTCAATGCCACGCTGTAAAGTCTTGTCGAGTAAATTCTGACTTGATCCCAACATGTGAAGGAAAGCAAGATGACAGAAAAAATTTTTTTCCAAAGGCTCATTGGACACAAACCTGTCTCAGCCTTTTTTTTCCAGGGAGGAGTGGGGGATAGCACAGAATAACCAAAATAAACCTAAGTTGGAAATACTGCATGAAAAAAGCTCAACGCATACTGTAAGTGTAAGAACAATAATCAGAGCGGGATAAAGTTAAATATAAACAACACTTCTGAAAATATTGCTTGATCATGAACTGATTTGCTATATTAAAAGTCTCCTGAACACTAATTTTCAGGATCAAAAAGAAATCAGACAATTGCGTTTGTAGTGAATTGGTGTATTTTTTTTCATCTGTAACTTTAGCAGCACACATGACATCTGATGTGAAATCCTCACCTGCCGCACCCCAGGTATTTTCTTGTCTTTAGCTGTTAGTTTGTCAAGATCACTGTCTATAAGACTGTTGATGTGAGCTTGTAACTGGGACCATTTTGTCTGCAGCTGTTCTGCAATCTGGCCTGCTGTCTTTTCCACCTTTTGTTACCAGTAAACAAAATTAACAGTTAAAATGTAGTACTATTACAAAAATATTTAAAGGAAAATAAAACACATTTTGGATGCTAGGGGCGCCCTCCAGCGACCCATTCCTTCCTAAGTACAGCACCCAGCGAAGGTCCCCGACTACCCACTTTTCAGGAATTCCCGGTTCTGCCATTTTACTAGATAAAGGGAGAAAACTGTGCTCAACTTGTAGCTCAGGCATTTGCATTTTATGAGGTTGTCTCCCTTTGACCATCTATTGAGGTTGTAGTCATAAATAGGGGTTTTCGGCATATATCCTCAGCTGATCAAAATGCATTGACAGTAAAGAAGGCAAGTTTTGTGCACAGTGGATTTCAGTTTACACATGGACCTAATACGTATGGCTGAATCAAACTTTCACGAACAATTCAAAATGGCTGGCAGCCTGGTTAAGGTTGCATATTTAGTGGACATATGAGCTGTCATACCCAAAAGCATGCATAGGTGCACCTCCCCCACCCTCAAATAAATATGCAGTGCTGCCAATCCCAACCTTTTCCAAGCAATAACAATTTTATTAAGCATACAATTTTAACATCAACAATGACAGTCAACGATGACTTGGTCCACACCATGTGACAACTGAAAAGCAGACATCCACTTTATTACAATAACTTTATCTGCCTTCATCCTCTCTCCTCCCATCTCCAAACTAAGCCAAAGACTTTCAGGTCTATTATCAGCAAGCCAGAAGAAACAAGGAGTACTTACATCTAGTTCCACTGTAGTCATGGGATTGGATGCCATTGAAGACAGCAGCTGACAAATTTCAAAGTTGTCAGCCAAAACTTTGGCAAGACTTGCTGTTTGTGGATTTTCATACTTGCGGTCACCCATCACATTCAGCTAGGAGATGGAAAAGGAAGGGTAATTAATATTTCTCAAGCATCAAAAGTCACTACTTTGATGTGATTTTTCCTTTCGCTGTACAAAAATTCTAGGTACCAATTTTCTGCGATACTGTTCCCCCTACCCATCCTGCAGTTGTCTGCATAATTAAGATTTTATAAACATGGAAGAGAAGCAAATAATAAAATAAATATTCTCTCTTTTGTGCTTAAAAATGCAAAATAAATAAATATGTAATTTTTAACCTAGCAAAATTAGGTAAGTACTTCCAGAAGCCAATTATTACCACATGCGATAATCATCTTTCCTAGCAGAATTTCTGCTGCAAGGAGAAACTTTTGCCCTTACATAACCCCTGCCTTGAATCCCTCAGGGAGCTGTATCTGATAACCCATGTGATCTGAACTCTGCAGTCATCAGTTATCTAGGCGACTGAACCAAATATGTTAAAGCTGGATGGCAGCTGGTATCAAAGAAATTGTAAAAGTAGAAATGATCCCATGACCTGTTGTAGACTGAAGGGCCAGGATTGTGAGGGTGGAGCCTGTAACCTCTCCTTCGCTGTCTCACCTTCCCTGACCCTTGGGTCAGGTTTGGAGGCCAGTGCTCTCACCACTCGCCCATTTCGCCCCCTCCCCCCCCCAAAAAACCTGAGTGTATTAGTAATTTAATTTTACTTGTGATGTGAGAACCCAAGCAACTCCAATGGGGCAGCAAAGATCTACAGCGTGGTTGTGTCCTTAAAAAGTCAAAAGATCTGTGATGTCTCTGTTGCTACCAACATTTCAGAGACCAAAGATGTGGGGTGTATCAGATCAATATCTCATGGTGAGGATCCCTACAGACTGTTTCTTATAAACAGCGACTAGTCTGCCAGCCATGCAGGGTTCGAAGTACCCAGAACAAGGCCAATGAGAAAATAGCAACCACTTCTATTCATCAGTGTTTTAGTGGAGGGCTGGGCAGCAGTTACTTTCCTCGAAAAATCTCTATGATAGCTTGCAGGACAAGTACCAGACATGGACATTAAACCTGTCCAGCACTGAGCAAAACACAAAGGGATTGGGTTACTTCAGCAGATGCTGCATTGGTGGTAACTGATGAAGGTAGTCCCCAACAAAGGCCAGCAATTCTGATATTTATGATCATGTCTCAGGAAGCATCAAATAGTATCTGGCCATTCCCCTTCTCCCCGAAGCCCTGGACATAATGTAGAGCTTTGTGCTGATCATCTGAGCAGTGTAATGAAGCTGATGTGTGCAAAAGGTGGAGCTTTGTACGGCATGTCATCAACATCTACTGATCAATCAAAATCTAGAAAGCAACATCAAAAATAGCTTAAGTAATGAATTTTCTGTTGCTGATTTTGTTAAAGTTTGCAATAATCTGCCAAGTAGATGTGTAGCAGTTCAAAAGTGCTGCAAAGTAACCTAAAGAGAAATGTGCAGTTACACAGCCACAGTTTACAGGAAACGCTGGAAGGGGTCATTAACTAGGAAAAGTCCATCTTCCCAACTGAATTCATCTATGACATTCAGTGTCGGAAACGTCATCCTCCCACTGACTGTTGTAGAACCTCCCAAATGCCCAGCTTGAGAATACCAATATGTACTCTCCTCTTCTCTTGCAACCACGATCTTTGACAACACAGAAACAGAGAGCACCTCATCTTGCCCTCATCTGGACATAACATCAAGGTGGAGCTGCGTGCAGTTCTTGAGACATGCCTTCTATCAGCCATCCCACATCCATCCAGTGCTGATATGAGAACATGCATACTGCAGCTCTGTAGCATGGATGTTCACAAACTGGATAGCTTCTCCTAACAGCAATCTGCTAGGCGAGATAACTGCCTTATAATGGGTGGCTAGTAGAAGTAATAACACATGTAATTTATGGTTTCTGGTATTGGAGGAGAAATTATTTAATAACGATTATAAAAAAACCCATAAGCAACTACATATTAACATGATTACACATTTCCATGCAAATCCTCAGCTACAAGTGCTCAGAATTAAAACAAATCATTCATTCCCCCATATCCCACTCCAAACATAACCACCACCAAATTTTCTTACAGGGCGAAAGCGTGCAGGTGGAACTAGAATAGCTTCCAGAAAGAACATGTCTGTAGGTGCCTCCGTCTCCTGCACTTTCTCAAGGCAGCGAAAAACCTTCTGAAGAAGCTTTCCATCCTTCTTCCACGTCTCTCGGAGGATCTGCTTTGCCAAGTGTGGCATCAGCACACACTTCCCTTCACCTTTTTCCAACAGTTCATCTACTTCTGTTTTCTCTTCTGCCTCAGTCTCAATAGGCTCTTCATAATCTGCTTCAGCTGGCTGAGATTTTTGAATTCTACCAAAAATATTTAGTAGCACATATACTAACAAAACTATAGATGTTCAAACTATACCCACTAAATATGATTTCATTCCAAATACTGTCACATGCAAAAACTTACAAGAAGTCAAGAAGTGAATTATCAAAGCCAGCATCACATTTTTTTCACCCATCAGTTAAAAAGAACTAAAAGAGAGTCTTTTAGTTGCTTAGTTCAGATTACGTTATTTCATTGAACCTTTCGCACAAAGCATTCTTAAGACTGTAAATTATCATATATATGCAAAATTTTCCCTCAAATGTAACTATAATTCAGTGAAAAATGAGCATTTGTGTGCTCAGGAAATTTCATCAGTACTGCATGCTGAAACTTTGGAGCTTTTTTTTTTTTTAAATGGCTGCCACCCATATTCTGACCTTCAACAGGCCATATCTCTGTTACTATTTAAACTAAGACAATGGTTCTTTATCAATATGATCGGGAAACACTATAAAATTCAAAAATGCATTTCACTCAAAACACCCAATTTCGAACTTAAGATGTATATACGCGCAAACACATCAAAGGAGACATTCAGATTCAACAGTCATCAAAAAATTTCTTAAGCTGCAATGCAGCTTAAGAAATAAGTGACCAGACCAATCAGACTGTGTAGTTAGCTTTCTTTAGCAATTCTAATGTACCAAACATTCATTTCAGGGCTTGTCAAAATTAAAACATTTTCTAAAGACAGCATACTTTTTTGCTGGAGTTTTCTTTCGTTGCGGGTTCCTGGCAAGCCTTCCAGTAATGCTGATGCGACTGAAGTATTCTTGACGAAGACTGCGTGGTAAAGTTTTGCAGTGGGGGCAGGGTTGAGACCGCTTGACTGCAAGGTGTTTTTTCATCATTTTCTGAACCAAACGTGAAAACTCTGTGTCTGCCATCTTGGTGATGATAGATGAGGAAGCTGCAGCATCTGGAGATAGTCACCAGAGCAGTTATCTTTTCCTATCATGTTAATTCAGGCATAAAGTGAAAGTTGTCGGAAAATGCCCCATCGAACTCAAAGCATGGTGAGCTGTGAGGTGTCTGGGGTTGGGGGTAATCAAAGGTATTTTTGCTAGCAGTTTTTTTTTTTAAAAATTAATATTTAGGCCATGGGGAAAGAGTTCAAAGTATTCTTAAACAGCCATAAAGATGTTCAGATGTTTTCTCCACATTATTGCAAAAGATGGCAGGAAATGAATACCCAATACAGCAAAACCTGTGTATAGGGGACACCCTTGGGACCACCTAAAAATGTCCCTCTGAGACAGGTGGCCACTCATCTGAGGGAGGGTCTGCAGGACCATGTGCCTTTAACTCTTAAGTGATCATACAACACTGAACACTAGACTACTGTAGACAGTACGTACATGTAAAAGAAAAACCAAGAAACAAAACAAAGACATGATGAAATAGTCTACTTTTTTTTCAATCAGCAATAACAATAAATGCCATCTCAGATTAGCTTGTGTGGTTTTTAATGCAAAGAAAAAGTCAGAAATGTGGGATTGGTGCCCCTTGCCTAAGTATGAAATGTGTATATCTTCTAACACAGTCTTCGCGAAACACAGCTGCCGAGAGAAAGTCGCTACATCCTGAGTGTGCTGCCAAATAATCATGGACTCAGCATGTCCCAAGGTTTCCTTTGTTGATATGACACGGGTGGTGATGGAATCATCATTATCATCGCTATCATCACCATCGCCCTCGTCAGAAAACTCTCCTTTGGCGTGCTCATGACATGGCCAAGGAAATAAATAGCTGTGCAGCAGGCGGCGTCTTGTAAATGGGACCTCGATAGCTCTGTGATTAGAGCTGCGGACTAGCGTGTGGAAGGACCATGTCTGCTAGAGCATGCAACTGCGATCAAAAATCACTGTCAGCTCCTCACATTAGACAGTGTGGCTGCCCATTTAAAAGGGGGGGGGGAAGGGTTTTGAAAATTTATTGGTGAGGTGTCTGCCAGATTAATCCAAACCCATCACCGCGCTGGCCAAGTGGTGGTGCGGTGGTCCATAGTGTGATCACTGCGCTTGGATTTTGGCGCTGTGCTCACTATTTTGCGCCGACTAAAAACACAAAAGTGGTTCACTGGAAAGGGATGTCACTCGTGTTTTCCTATTCTAGAATCATTTCTCTACAGAGTTCCTTCCCTTAGAACACAAACTAGACAGGTTTTGAGAGTTCTGTGCTCTTCCCAATGTGGTACCTCGTGAGCGGGCAAAAATGACCGGCCGCCATTTTCGAATGTCTGGTCACAAATGTTTGAAAATTTATCTTCCGAAGACAAAAAAATGATCCTCACTAGCCTTAGTGAGGAGGGCAAAGACAATAAATGTGTGTGGATTACATTTCTGTGGATTACAAGTGCTGCAGACGGCTGTAATACGCGATCGAGTGTTTGGTGTCAATAAACACATACACTTTGGTGACGTAATTCAACACAGTCTTCCACACACCGTCAGCAACAGACGGATTTCAGGTAGGAAAATTCTTTTTCCACTTAAATTTATCTTTCCAACAACATTCGAACTATGTTTCTAACTTTCATAGTTTTTTTAACAATTTTTTGAAAATCGGTAAAATCGCCCCAAAATGCTGTGACAGCAGCGACGGCGCGCATTGTCTGAAGCCTGATTAGATTGAGTTAAGGAGCCACTACAGACAGGTTTTGCTGTACATTAATTTTAATACACTGTACCAGATTCTATCAGTAAATAATGCACTGACATGCATACAAACAATTAGACAGTCATACTTGATACTACCTGCCAAAAATATTTCAAACGTGGAAGGTTCTTGAATATCTTACCAGCCAACAGTTTTTCTGCATATTCTTTCAATTTTGGTAGGATCACTGACTCAGCTAATTTTTCATCTGTTTCGGCATAACACTGGGTGACAAAATCTTCTAAGTTCAAGGAGTCAGTGACACAACATTTCTCTAGCAGCTGTATCTGATGCATAAACAGTTCAGCATCAATTTTTGGCACCATCAAACGATGGCACGTCAAACATGTTCCCTGGAGAATCTGTGAACAAGAAAACAATATTATTCTTGCACTGCTTACAGCATATCAATGCATGGATTCTAATTTCTTGGCTTTTTATTTAGATTTTCTGTTAACTTATTATGCTAGTTTGTCTTTGATCTGTTCAATATGTCACCCACAATAATTTACTGTGGTTGACAACCCAGAAACCATGGGATTTATGATCACCTGTAAGTATATAGTATATATAGGTGCAAGTAGTCATGAAAATGCAAGGGTGTCCACAGAAACTTAACACTGTCAGCTTTAAAAGAAATTACACCGTAAAAATATACTAAGCTCGTTCTAAGAAAATACATGCATTTCTTTCTACATTATTTTTTTACAGTAACAAGATATGAATGCAAGAGCCCTTATTTACATCCTGTTATAAAGTACCTTGAACATAGTTTTGAAGAAAGGTGGATTAAATACAGGCAATGCCAGAGAGATGTGTCCAAAATGACCTGGGCAATGCCGCGCAGTCTGTCCACATGTGTCACAAATGTCATCATACTGTGAAGGTCCTGTACATATATTCCCCACATATGAATACATGTACAAATGGTGTAGCATGTGGTGTGTTTGTCAAAAGCTGACAAAAGTATTCATTGCTTAACAGACTTTAAAAAAAAACATCCACATGTAATTGAAACTGACACCCAGGCATGCAGAAGTGAAAACACTGTGTTCACCATTCAGCTATGAGCTACTTAAGCATTAGTCAAGTTAAAAATTCTCCTTAGCATGTATAGGCCATGCACATACCATCACAAAAGTGCATGCACACATCCTTGCCTACATATGCGCACAGCACACACACACACACACAGTGCTTGCACATACAAACAGCCATACAAGCAGCTGGTTTTAAAAAAACCACAATAAATTTATTCTTACAAAACTGATTAAACGGCAAATTCTCGCATATTCAGATCTCAAGTTGTTACATGAAAATTCCAACACTACTGTTGGACTGCTAAAGTGCTGGGGTCAGCTTGTAAGCACCCCACTACCAGCCTTCCAGCAAAACTATGAAAGGGGGAGGTGCGATAAAGAATATAATTTACTACACCTTCCCTCACCCCTACTGTTGCCTGCTCTCTCCCTGTTGTCAAGTAAGCCAAGGGAAAGTCCTCTTCGTACGAAGGGGAACTTTGGCGATCTCGCTTGCATACTGATAACCGTTTGCACGTGTTAACAGCCTCGTCATGTTTATTATTTCATTCACTTATATCTAGGTACAGGGTCAAAATATGGCCTATAACCATCTGCGGGTGAAAAAGAACACATGTGCAAAATTTGGTGTTGATCATGGCAGAGGTGTGGATGGTTGGGGGTGTTGCAGGGTGGGGGAGGGTGCGAGTAGGAGGGTGGGGTGTAGTGGGGCCAGGGTGCTCTTGGGAGCAGAAGTGTTGCTGGGGGTGGGGGTGGGGGATGAACAGGGGTTTTGTCATTGGTTCAAAACCAGCCTGTATTTAAACAAACAAACAAAAAATCTGAAATCCCAGCAGCACCGGGTCACCTGCCTAGTATATATGTATATATGACAAGCTGGCATTGTGTGCATGACATGTCTCATCCTGTGGCAAGCTGGCACTGTGGTAAGGATGGTTAAATGGGGAGTTCTGAAGTCTTATTCTGGGTTCTTACCAAGAGCTGGGTCATACAGACCACCAATAGCTGGTAAATTCAGGCTGTCAAACAGCTGAGGATTTGTGATCTCCTTGACACTAAGCCTTTCAATCTCTTTATGGCTGTAGGCTCTGAATCCAATTTCGTACAACCGGTCCAAAATGACTTGATTCTTCTCCATTGCTGAACAGTCATCTGAAGATCAGTTTCTGAAAAAGAATCTCATATGTGACAACAATACTGCTCAGTAATAAATACGACCTTCAAAATATAGGTTCTGTTGCTTCATGTCCGAAACGAGGTTCCCTTCATTACAAGAAGAGAAGAACAGTATTCCTTCAGACAAGTTAGTTTTTGGAAATTCAGATTTCCACATAATTCTGCATTATGCTAATATAACATGACATTAAATTAATGTTTCTCATTGGCTGCTTGACGTGGGTCTTGGATGATTTTGTGGTTCTGCATAGACAAAAGGACTTATGATTTGTACTTACCGCTGAGTTTTAAACTGATTTAATCCACTGCTCGGTTGCTGGTGTTTAAATAGCTTTAATGGGGCATCATACCACCTGAGTATTTTGGAATGAAGAGGAATTTTATATTCCTAGAGCTGAGATCGTGATGTGAAATTTCCACGAATAGGCATTGGACACTGGTTTTGAAAAGTTCATTCTCAAAAGTATTCTTTAGGTAGTGGCTGCGCTTACGGGCATATAACTCGAGTCCCTAGACTAAGACCTATCAAGTTTCAAGAGTTTGAGTTATGGCAACTGTATATGATTATGACTATCAACATCAGTATCAACGAAAATATTCACCACATACGTATGCCAGTTGAGTATGAGTATGTGACATGAGCCTACAACACAGTCAACAACCATCGATATCGGAAGAGGAAAGAACAAGATCCGTAGAAATCAAAGTAAGTATTATCACTATCAACATGAATATCACTGTATCAGTGAAACGCATGATGAACTGAATTGGTACTAATATTTATAACTCAGTGTTTGTTAATGTTAGTGTGTATTTTCCTATTTTATTAATATTTGGCTCATATTCCAGCGTTTAATTAATTGATTAAAGTGCAAAAGCATCCTTCCCAAATGAATTATTACTTATCTATTATCTCCCTGCTTATCTTTTATTGCTTAGCTGAAAACCACATCTCTACCAGAAAGTTAGGTGTTTACAGTTTTTTTCCGTACCTTCGGCTTCTGTCTTAGCACATGGGTTGATGCTCAAACCAGAGATATCTCTGCTCAAACTAAAGCTCCCAATGATAGTTTCCGCTTTGAAATGTTCTTTTTGAGAATGGGCAAAGCACAGATGTGAAAGGAAGTGGCTATCCGCACCAGACGCGGTGTCGTGCGCAAGTGCTGAGCTTGAAAAAGCCATTTGATGGGCTCCGCTTTTTACACATCCGAAAATAGAGATCGCCATTTGATTGGCTCCAGTGAATTAGAGCTTTTATGTGTTGTGGTTCCTGGCTAGTATATATAGATATCGACCATGGACCTGGGTGTGTGTGTAGCTTAGTAATAGAACCCCATCCCCCATAGTGCGAAATCACCGCGAGGTGGAAGCACTGTCCCTCTAAATAACCACCACCACCACCACCACCTGGGGGCGTTCGGCAGCACAGGCTGTAAAGGGTTGAGACGGCGATTTCAATGCTGACGTAGAACTAATAACATATAAGGAAAACATCGTCCCTGACCATCTCGCGTTTGTCCTTCGTGTTTTCTTCGTATTGTCATCTCCTTCCTTCCTTCGCTCGGATCTCTGCCCTAAACCCCAAACTTTGCAGATCGCTGCGTATGGTCCATTCTCGATGTCCTAATTAAGATTCCGATCGAACTTCAGTTCAGCTGGAGTCCAAGCTTGTAATTTCAGCCTATACTAAAAGTCAAGCAGTTCCGTTATTGAGCCCTTCATACCCCCTCCCCCCCCCACACACACACACTGTCTCTCTCATCCAAATAGAGCGGAGAGAAACTGATTGTAGATAATTTCCCAGGAGAGGAATTGCATGGTATGTGGTTTGTAAATCTGTTAATTTGTTTTTCGTTTCGTGCATGCCGATCTGACGGCCCATTGAGGATCAGCGTCTTTGTTATAAGGTTCGCATACTTCAGCAATTCTTTCCAGTACAAATTAAGTAAATTCAATTACGACGCAACGCATCATCAATTTCCAAGAGATACTTACTCAGACAACCAGACGTACAAATCCACGGTTTGTTTCTCGGCTTCCACTCGAAACGGTGAACTGTCCGAGGCATTTATTCACCGTGATTCCTCTCCACTAAATCAAAGCGATATACTACGTACGTTCATTTGTCAAGTTCGACCCGTACAACGCTTCCATGCGGAGGGAATAATTAAATCTACGAAATTGAACGTACTGCTGTTCAGTCGGCACGCTTCTCCACATGCACTAGAAAATCTACCTGTTAACAGTACGTACGTGCTTTGTTTCTCCTTAGACGGGACTGTAAAACGCGAAATCCGGGGGTGAATACAGACGATCTGACAGCGAAGCAGGCTTATAAAGACCTGGAGACACGCAGGACAGAATAATTAAGTCTTTGCCAGGGCGCGGGGTTACAAAAGAATGATCTTGGTTGTTGCAGTTGCTTGTGAGTCCACTCTCCACTCGTGCGGGTAGCGGTGCATATAACTCTATGGGTTAGGAAAGGTAAGGCAGCGAGGGAGATGCTAGCCCACTGAAAAGTGGTGACGTACGTGGTGGTCATTTCGGGGAAGCTAGGATGATGTATCTACATCATCCTAGGGGGAAGTTTCGTGTACTGTGACGTCCCGACTTCAGCGGTAGCGAGTTGTTTACAATAGAAACAATTAGGTTGGTACCTATACTAAAACCCCAGCCCTACCCAAAAACATCTCCTACCCCTCCCTTATCCCCATGCCGCACAAACTAAAAAAAAATAAATAAAAAGGGACTCAAACCACCGTTTTCGGCTGTGAAACCCACATTTTTTGTTTACCACACGGCTAGCCTCAGCAGTCCATGCTTATTGTAACTATAAGAAGCTGCTCGGTTAGTTATTGGTTACGTATTAAAGTTTGTACAAAAAGCTGTGTTCTATGCCATATTGATTTATAGGTTGTCATTCTGTCGGGCGAGATTTTCTTTAGGAAATCTCACACACATCAGAAAGTGCTTTGTCCACCTGGTGAAAGTCTTTGTGTTCTGTCAGGCTGCATGTGACATTCTGTGTGTTATATGCAGGTGGTTTGTACGGCCAGACCATAACATACTGTTTAGTCCACTGCATGGTTTATCCCTTGTGCCTCATCCAGAAAAGTTAACAGTAGTCCTTTCAGCCACATATGCATCTACTGTCAGCTATAACATTGAAACACAGATACAGATTAACATTTTATTCTGGATGGTGATGCATGGAGTGACAGTAAAAAGCAAATCTTAGAAGAAGAAATGCTATCACTGAAAAACACTCTGATGTGACACTAGTAACTGTCTTCACGAAAACCCACAGTGGGGTGGGGTGGGGAAAGTGGTCATCAAAACTGTACAATCCCTTTTTTGAAAAATCCTACAATATTCTATTTGCTGCTTCTCATGACTTGCAGTGAGGATCAGGCAAACTAGTTTTTTTTTTCATCACAGCTTGTACCTCAAAACATATACATGTATTTACAAAGGCCATTTGCAGTGGCACATATTTCTCACTGAAATCCAATTATGCACACACAAATTTTCTTGATGAAAGAAAACGAAGAAGGTTACACATTTGAAATAAGGTGTAATTAAGCACCAGTCATTAGCAGTAGCAAGAATAATCTGGGTACAAATTATGGATCTACAACTACAAAAAGCAAGGGTGTAAAAAAAATCTCACGAAGGCCTATGTTTATTTGTTGGTCAACTGCTTACATTTATATTGTATGCTGTTTGGACAAAACAGTTCAAATATTATAATTCACTGAAGGTCTACCTTGGAATTTTACTATATTTAAACATAAATGAGAAATTGAAATTTGCGAGGATGCAACCACTAAAGAGTGAAGAAGGGAAGATAGCTATGTGAAACACTTTTGTATTTAATATTATTATTTCAAGTATGTGATTAGAAACTGCTATTTAAAAAAAACACAAAAAAAGATGTCAAGATACATGAATAGGTGAAGATGCACACAGCAGCCTACCCACCTCTCCCTTCTTCATCCCCAGCACACACACACACACACAGGAGTACCAACCACCTGCCTCAAAGCAAAAATTCTTCTCATTTGTAAATTTTTGTGTACACAACCTAATTCAAAACTTCACGTTTAAACTTAAAAATTGTCATAAACAGACACAGAAAAGATACCTGGCTCAACAGATGTTAGTCATAAGCATCATAAAATGCAAGTTTCGACTTCTTAATAGCTGCTTCCTAATTAAAAACAAACTACAAGCCCCTCATTGTAAAAAAAAAAATCTGCACTTTCTGCTACTACGAGAGCAGAAAAGTATGAAATATTGAAGTTGAAATGGCATTTAATTTATGGCCCAGTGAAACGTTTTAATTTGTACACAATGTAAGAAGTTTACATCCATTTTAAAAGATTCTCAAGAAAGCATGTTTATCTTTTTAATGATTTGTGACATGTTTATGAACAGCATTTTACTGACAGCTCAAGTCATTAGCACTCCAAATCAAAACATCTTACAAACTTTGCAGAATGAATACTTTTGTACTACAAAGAGATGAAATATCTTACAAACTGTTATGAATATTTTCACACTAACAAAGATGGATTCAAAATTAAGATCAAAGTTTTTCACTTCCATCACTAAAAATTTCTTGTATTGTTATCAAAAAATCAAATTTTTGAGATTTTTTATTATTGTTAAAGCAGTCTGTTGATAAGCTGGTGGAAACATCCTGCAAAGGTTATTTTATTATCACCCGATGTCGTAAGTGACCGAAATGCATTAGGAAAAGCGACTCTGAGATCTCTTCATGGACCTTTATATGGACCTGTCAACAGTAACCATGCCACTTATTTGAGACTGAGACTAGCTCGACACTTTCAAGGTTGTATCAGTCCTAATTCTCATTATAGAAGGGTTCTTCCTCGTGCACAAGGATGTGGGAAGCAACTACACTGTAATTCCTTCCTGGTAGTGCTAACACGGTACACTGCAAACTCATGCACACAACTGTGTTCTCCATCCCCCTTGCAGCAGTTCAGTGAGATGTATGTGCAATGCACTGTACAGAGACTTTCTTGTTCATTCTTGAAGAGAGTTTTGAGATCTGTGTTAGGCACTAACTGAGTATTCATGAACAACATACAGAGGAGAATTAAATAGACAGATGTTAGTCTACAAAAAAAATTCTGACACTAGAGTTCTCCTTCCAGCAAACACAGACTTCGTGTCTTTGCAATCTCAGATGTCAATCTCCATTCATCTTGTATATGCACATCATTATGGTACAGAATAAAGCACTCCCAGTGTTGGACATTTTCAAATGTGCATATTGAAACACAGCTAACCAGTAGCGAATT
This sequence comes from Lanistes nyassanus, assembly GCA_004794575.1. Classification (NCBI taxonomy): domain Eukaryota; kingdom Metazoa; phylum Mollusca; class Gastropoda; order Architaenioglossa; family Ampullariidae; genus Lanistes; species Lanistes nyassanus. The sequence goes on from SMGT01014451.1 coordinate 196,089, forward strand.
TTTAATACTGAAGCAAAAGCGGCAAGACATTCATCCTCCTAGCCATATTTATTAGAGCAGTGCATTGAGGTTCAGGGGTTAAAACCATTGCATCCATGGTGCATAATCCGGCCAGCATCCCCAAAATGTTATACAATACTAGCACCATTGTCTTTCTGTACTATTACTCCATACGGAACAGGTGTAGAAGAGTTGAGAATGCCTTGTTGACTAGTAGCATACATATACGATATAAATGTTTTCCAGCTAATTGAGACAGATGCTTTAGAAGAAAACTACTTTTATTCTTAAAAATATGCTCAAATCTTTAACCTGTGAACATCTTTTGAATGTACTATAGCTTTTTTTTTAAATGGCGTAAACTGGTGTATCATTGTGAAATTAAAAGAACAGAGTGTAAGCCCAGCACATTCTGATCTCAAAGAAAAAGTAAATGTAAAATGTTTTTGAGTTAGGGACATAAAAATTAAATTAGGCCAGAAAGAGAACAATAATCTATTCTAGCAAGTGAATCGATTCAGTAAGGCATCTCCATCATAAAATTTATCGTGAACAATTGTAACACCTTTACAGCATTAAAGAAAAACTGCCAAGTTTGAAACAAAATGAATAAATTAAAAAAAAACCTTGCACTAACACCAATAAGCAAGGAATCACTCACACCCACCAAGAGACAAAGCAATGTTCAATCACAGTATCAGGCACAAAATGCATGGAAATCAAAGCATCTTTAAATTCTAGCAAGCTTTTATATATGTCAGTGTAATGCATTTTCAATTTCAGTGTCAGATACAAAGTTTTTTTTTAATTTCAATTATTTTCCCCTTCTCAAAAGTTGTAACAGCACTGATTGGCAACAAGTACCACTGCATTTTTGTTATTGCAGAATAAAATCACAAAGCATCCATTCTAAACATGATAATTTATATTAACCAATATGTTAAAAGTAGTATCCACTCACCACAAAGGAGCTGTGCCACATTAAACAGTTCTGAACAAAGATGTTCGTAAAATTAAGGACAAATCAAAAAATAACTTACTGAAGGCATGCAGTGATGCATATGTACACAATTTTTTTTATTCACAATCTGGCAGTTTTAGGTAAAACCAGACCAAAAATTGCACTGCACACAGCAATCACACAGTGAGATGCTTGAAGCCAGTAAATACCGCAATCTCTCTGGATGAAGGATTGCATTACCAAGCATCAAGTATATATGCATCATTCTTGCACTGCTACACATCAAAAAGAAATGTGAAATTATCTAAGGTTGTACATAAAAACAGTGCGTTCCATACAAGGGTATGTGGATTTGTCATTCCATCATTCAATACCACAAGTGCTGACAATCAGTCCCTCTTCCCCATTTCTACTTAAAAAGCAGACTTAGAGCCAAACATTTTTCTGTTACATGGATCAGCAACTGAAAATTCTGTGACCATCAACAAACCTCTACAGTTCCAGCTGCACCCTTTCAATAAGGCATGGAGCCTTTAGCAGAAAAAAATGCTTCTTTTTATTTTTGGCCTGTTAAAATTAACATCCAACTTAAAAAAATAACCCCACCATGCTTTACATCACAGTCTTGTTTGTCTCAATCAATGTCGACATCTTTCTCTGGTTAAACATTTATTGCTAACCAATGCAAATTCTCTCTCACAGCGCACCACCTTTAAATACCTTTTCACCCAAAGGTAAAGGACTGTTCACCACAGCCGCAATGTTCAAAGCTACGACTTTTATTAAACAGCAAGAGACAGCAACTGGCTTCCCTGCGCATACTCCAGTCTAAAAAGAAGCTGGATGCTGGTGATGGAAAGACAAGAGCTGAATGTGGAGAAGGATACCTTATGCCAAGGTACCCAGGAGTTCCTGTCACAGATTTCCCAGCCTGCATCTGTCCCCTGCCAGACTATTTATCAACTTGTCTCATATGTTGTGAGAAGTGCAGCATCCACGGGCTCCATGCAGGATGGACACGTGAAGGAACGCATCAGCCAATCATCAATGCAGTCCTTATGATACACATGCATGCACGGCAGGAACCGAAGCACATCTCCTAGCATGAATTCACACATGCAGATGACACACCTGGGGGGAAAAAACCAATTTGTTAGGTGACAACAAAAAAACTGAACAAAGCTAAAATGACAAAAACAAAGTCAATATTTCAGAGCATTACCCATTTGTCAGAACAACACACAGATAAAAACTAAAAATGGGCACTTAACTGACCGAAGTAGCACATGGACGGCATAGGAAGAGACGCTGAGTATGGGGGAACCGAACGTTTATTCTTGTTATTCCAAGTGGCAGTCACGTGTTTTATTTAACCAATTTGTATTTTTTATATGAGAAAGGTACATATAATAAAATGATGAAGGTCCATCTTGTCAAAAAATGAAGATCACTGATCTGTTCTGTCATTATGTGAGTCTGCTTACTTAATTAGTTAATACCTAAGTACTTCTACAAGGATCCTGTTATTAGCTAAAACATGCGAAAAAAAACTCTTAAAAACCTACTGGCCTTATGAGTGGCATCTCATTTTGGAGAAGGAATGCTTGGAAAGCAATTCTGTATACAGTGACTTGGAAACAAACTATATTAAAAGTAGGAATATGTTATAGAGTAACTTTTTAGTTTCTAAAATGAAGAAATTCTTGGCAATATGTTGGACACAATGGTGATTTTAAATATCTTCAAAAGCCTTTTAGTACATTAAGTGCAATAATCTATTTGAGAAAAAAATTGCATCTTCAGTCTTTGCACAGAAATCTAATGTTGTTTGACAGGAAAATATTGTTACAAAAGATGAACATTCAAATGGAAAGGAACCTGTTGAGTGCAGTGAATGAAAGGACTTATCACCATCTCTTAGGGTGAGAATTATAAAAAAACATAAAACTAAAAGTGATGACAGCTATAATCTAGATTAACAATTTTATACAAAACTCCAGCTCCATTTAGGAAGCATCTAGTTTTTACAACTTTATTCTAAGTAGTAAATGTTTTTAATGTAATTATGAATTCCATTAATATAATAATTTTTTAAAATAAAAAATGCCCTCTAACTGGCTGTTCAGGATATTTAAAAATGTCATCATCTCAACAGAACAATCAATATTGTCAATTTTTTTAAAAATGCATCACTATATGCATATAAAGTAGAATTCTGCAAAGTCCACAGCTAGGTATGCCTGGTTCAACTTACTCTTTTGCCTTTTTACTACTGCCGTCATATATTCCAGTGGGAAGGTGATTGATTAAGCCCAGGCGCTGTGCTATCTTGATCTGCTCCTCTTCAGTCAGCTGAGTTGCAGGGCGGCTCACATTGGGTGATGGATGGTAAACTGGAATAACCTGAGCCTCCTGAAATAATGAAGAGCATTAATCTGAGCATATCCTTCTCTCCTACTCTTTCTGTTCTGTTTATTATTCTAGCATCTGCGAATGTTCAGGTAGGAGGTAAATGTGTATTGGCACACCTACTTTAAAAGGTACCTTTATGATGCATCTCTGAAAATAAATGAGGATAGGTGTTTTCAACATTAGGAAAGAAAGACCAGATCTAAATTGCAAACATGAAAGTAAATAATCCCCACAGCTTTCGACTTATGCAATTACATAGGCACATATTTTGTGTGTGTGATATGAAACATACACGGCTCTTGCATTCCATGGGGAAAAGGTACTTTAACATGATTAGGATTTTCTTCCAATTTTGTATGCACATCATAAATGATTCTGATCTTCTTTGCATGTTTTACACACAACAAACATTATTGAACTCTTGGAATGGGGTGGAAGCTGCTGGAAACTATCTAAGGTTAATTTTGTGCCTGCACAACGAGCCTCTACTCTTGTTAGAAATATATCAAAATTACAATATCAACACAGTCCAGCTAACATGAGTCCTGAAAGCACAAGAAATCAGTTAACACAGTTCCACTGTGTTGACTGGCATGTTTCTGCTTGCTCTGATTTGGTTAAGACAAGAATCTTCTTCCACAAATGTGTGTGTATATATAATAAATATTATATATACACAGGCTCCCTATTATGTTATAGTAAGATTTATAAAGTGGAGTGAAAATACACTGTATATGAAAAGAAAGCATATTTAATCAATGTGACAGTACCTTCTACACCTGAAGGAAATATTTCAGACTGAACGAAAAACTAAAACACATTCTGCCTGCTGTTCCTTGAAATCATTTATTTGTACTGCCTTAACTGTGAAGTTTCACATCTGATGCACTTCCTTATGTATGTTTCAGTACAGTAACGGTATAAATACGACACAGAGAGCAAGAAAGAAATACAATGATACAAATAATTTTTAAAAAATTTCTTAGTAGCATGTTGAATTAACATTATTTTATGTAAGATGACTATGCATGTATATGTTAGTCTTTTGTTTGTGAATGTCAAAAGTTGTAATATTTTATAATATTAAAACTACAGAGAACTCTGGAAGTGGAACAAGCAGAAGACTTTGGATCCTTTGTTTAAAATATAGTTTTACATCATACTGTTTGCAAATGACAGTCATCCAGCTACATAAAATTACTGTGCTCTCTCAAATAAAAAATGGGTCTTTTTAAAATACACAACAATGCCAATGTAACAATGTATGCTATGATATAAAGGGTATGGTGACATTGATTTGACAAAGAAAAGCTGTCCAATTTTCAGTACAAAGGGGAAAAAATATAATATACAATTCCATTCTTCTCACTATATGAAAAAAGCCGTTTATTGTATTCACTGCGGATGGACTTACATTCGCAAATAATAGTATTGGCATGAATCAGGATTGGAAGCATAAGGATGATAATAGTCTAGTAATACGGCGATAACCTGGTAAGGTGGTGGGGGTCCAAGAACTGGTCCTGGGTCAGGCCCTTGATCCTGGCTTTCGCTTCCACGTAAAAGCGAAATGTCGTCAGAACTTTGAGATTTCAGACAGTTTCCCATGATGTGCGAAAAACATTAAAACTCTTAACCGTTCAAGGTCGTAACAGATGATACTGGTCTAGCCATCTCTCCAGCTTGTCAACAACTGGCCAGATGGTTAAACCAAAACATTCAGCTGATTACACCTTCCTTATGTCTTCTTGCGCTTGATGACGTCAAATTTAGTCCTAGCTTTAACAGTAGACACTGAGGTTTGAAAATGCTGCTAAAATCTGGCTGTATCTCTATAAACACGAACTGTTAATATTACTTTTATTTTAGGAACGGTGAAAATATTTTAGACCCTGGAATAGATCATCTGAATCTACAGTGGGAGGTTCAATAGTTCAACCCAGGCGAAAGTAGGTTATCCGTATTTGTACTATTAATAGACGGTGGTGTCGAATACGAATAACTAAAGATTAAATTATAAATTATTTCCAATGGATTTGCAAAGTAATAATTAGTTAAAGTTCCTTTTATCATCTTTAAAAGTGCGGTATATGGGGTATCTTTACGTAGCCGGATTGCTTCGTTTCTTGCACGAGCAAACATTTTGTTTGTTGTATAAACAAAAGGGTTATCTTCCCCGAGTACGTCCGCGAAGGTATCGTAATGTTGGTTAGTGCAAAGGTTACGAGGGCAGGTGAATGTGTATGGTGTATGTGTGCGTACGTGGGCATGTAAATAAACTAAAAGCTTAAGTTTTGCGCGAAATTTTCCACCTTTCTCCCTCTCTCTTGTCATTGGTGTTCATTGGAACTGTGCTTTCTTGCTGAGTCGCCAGTCGATCGTCGGTGCCCACCGCTGACTCTGCTGTGCCTTGTGCCTTTTGTGGTGATGACGCTGCAAATTTACTCAGTTTTTACTTAGGATTAAAAAGGCTGAAAAGGTAAATTCAGCTTCTCCGAGGAGGTTATCATTTATTGACACTGAACAAATTAAAGCGCTCGGCGAAAATTTTCTGAGCGTCATCTGTCTCCAGTGGTCCCAGTATAGTGAATGAGTGACCTAAGTACATCCGTAGGTCAATGAGTGGTCTAGCTGACACACACACAGGTCGACTTATGAGTAGATCTTGCAACCTTGTCGGGTGGGGGGGGGGGAGGGGAAGCGTCTTAGTCGATTTGTTGTTTGAAGCGACTCATGGTCGTGTGCGAACTGGTTGCGCAAACCGGTCAGCGGGCGAATCGGCTGGCATTACTTGAGCGAAATATCCCGTCTAGACAAGGAGGGGTAGGGTCAACTCGACGAGTCGCTGTAAGCCTAGGATAATACATCTATGTATTATCCTAGCTGTAAGCAAAACCGAACCCCTTTAATAATCTTAATTCTAACAATGGTTAAATCAGCTCAGGTAAGCGGGTTAACTGAAGGTCTGTGAGTGCAGCAACTTGAATCTGTCAGGAAATCCATTAAGGTTGGTGGACAAACTGCATGATTCCAATTGATGCCAGGAAAAACTGCTAAATGGCCAGATCAGCTGAATGCTGTGTGTATGGTCCTGCCGCACAAATCACCACAGATTTCTGGAAACTTAAACAAGGTCATGTTGCTGCACAAGTCGGTGAATATTTTTAAATGTCCTTCCCTCCCTTTCCCCAAAACACACACACACACACTCACACACACATCATCATCATTGGCTGATGCCTTGTTTGGTAATGAGATCTCATTCAACTTTCAAGATTATATATTTTGCAATATTCTGTCTAGCTGGGCCATACATACCCACCTGTGTTCTGTCCCCAGTGACTTGCTTCATGAAGAAGGAGATCTTGCTAAAAAAAAAAAAAAAAAAAGAGGAAGTTTTGTGGTGGTTTGTCTGGCCAAACCATACACTCTGGGTGTTCTGTCTTCATTGCTTATGTCATGAAGATAGCTCATTCATGTTTTGTTGTTTCATCTGGCCAGACCATGCACCTCGGGTGTTTTTCCCAAGTCAGACCCTTAAGTAACATACTTTGTGATATGCTTTATCCTCACTGTGTCATGTCAGTAAAAGCTGGTATTAATGGTGCTTTCAACATTATTGAGAAAGTTTGCATGGGATGGGTGGGTTGCTGACACCTAGGTAGGGTAGTACAGGTGATGAGGTGACTCTTCTGGAGAAAGAAAATCATCAGAGGTGAGATTGCAGTAATTCTCTCTCCCCCATCCCCCTTAAAACTGATTTATCCAGCAAAGATATGGATGCATGGAAATAAAGTGTTAAATGGCAGCTGATCAATAGGACCTCCACTAGATACTGTCATTTTTTTAAATTGAGAGAGCTGTCTGCTTTTTTATCCTGTGCATTTCCACCTAAGTATATTACTATATGTACAATACAGATATATGGTAGGGGGGGGGGTACATTTACTACCCCACTTCCTCAAGAAAAGGATATCAGCCACCCACCCCTTTTATAACTAGACATAAACATAAATTCTGAGTGTGCAGCTCATTCATACGGAAGATAGCAGCTTAACTGTACATGTCAGGTGTAGATAAGGGAAGTCTAAATGGACGTATATAGCTCTTGCAATGCATAGTAACAGTCACTCTTAGTCCTACAATGGATTAAGGGAGGCAACCTGCAGTCGTGTCTTATTTGATGGCTTAAGGGAGGCAGCCCAGTGAAAGATGGTTCTGGACACACTCGAAAATTGTATTCTTTATGAATTAGTTGACTGATTATTGTAATGCAACATATTAAATGATAAGATTTTAATGTTTGCCAACAGTTATTATCTCCTGTCTCTTTTCACAGAGGTATTCAGCTTGTATTTTGCAAGATGGGGAGCATTGTGGGCAAGGCGATGGAAGACAATATTAAAAAGCAGCAAGAGTTTATGCTGATGACAGGCCGACTGCAGGTAGGGTGAAACCACCATCTGAAATCTGTGATCTGAAATCTTCATTGATTTTACCTGGATACTTACAGAAAAGATAAAGACCAAGAAGTATAGAAAAATTACACAAGTGATCATCAAGTGTATTCTCTGTGTCTGTTTTCACAGCTAGAAAGACAGATTCAAATGCAAAATGCTATGAGAGAACGACAGATGGCCATGCAGATTGCCAGAGGCCGTGACCTTTTTCTCTGGTGGGGATCTTTCTACTCTGTGGCCACTGCTGCAATGGTGGCTGGGTAAGATACATTACTTAGGTCACATATAATTGAGCTAATTACCATTCTAAATTTTGGTATCAGTTATGTATGTGGTAGTTTTCAAATACATATTGATAGTTATGAATACAGTACATGAACAAGATGACCTTGTCAGAAACTGGAGTGCCCTTAACTTTACTAATTATCAGAAAACACTGAAAATCTAGAGACGTGGAAAGAGGTGCTTGCACTGGTAGTAAAGTCATATCTAGTCAACACATGGTTGGTAAGGGTAAGCACCTGCTTATAATAATCATATATCCTGTGTTTCTCGTACATTGTACAGTGTAAAGAACTTGGAGATTGAAATTGGTATTGCACCTTTCAGTGCTGACAGTGTTTAATGTGTGTGATGTGGATGGCAGATTGTACATGTTGCATGGTGCTTCTGCAGGTTTGTCAAAAAACGGAATCCAACTGTTTTAGCTCCACTTCTTCCACTGACCTTCATTGTTGGCTACATGTATGACATGGGCTATGGAACCAAACTTGAGAGAATAAAAGGTGAGGTTGATGGAAAGTTTCTGCTGATAGATGGAGCAGATTAATTGAGTTATGACTCATTATATTTACTAGTTGCCAGTTCACCCTTGAATTTAGGGATACAATGTTTTGATATAAGACAAATGGCTGCAATGTCGGAAAATCATGCATATTTTATTTCCATATGGCATCAGCACCAAAGTCATTGTTCGTAAAAGTGATCCTCCATACACAAAATGTTGTCATATGCTGAATGAATTGTTACATAGTGCACACCAGTCATTTTCTGTTGATAACTGAAAACTTAATTCATGATCAACAAATACCAAATCAGCATAAATAGATTAATAACTTTAACCTGTAGTTAATGTCAGTAAATGAAGTTCATGAGCGTTGTCAGTAAAGGGTGCCCATGTGCATTGAGCTGTGTTGCAGACAATTTCCTCTTTTTTTTTCATGACCAATTCCTTGCTTTGAGATTATTTCAGGCTGCCATAAATGCTAACAGTACACATTTATAGGTAATAGCGGAAATCTCTGAATTACATGGCCTACAACTTGAATGATCAGCATGCCAAAAATATATGAATATAACATCTTATATTCTGTCTGTTTGACCAGTGGAGGCTGACAGGATTATGGATAATGAGCGAGTCTTATTGGATATGCCCCATGGCATGCCGTCCTTCGATGACATTGAGAAGGCTCGTCTAGCACAGAAGGATGCTGAGACTCTTCAGAAGGGTCATGATATATTTCTGTGATTCGCTATCTGATGTCATTGTAATGCAACTTAGTCATGCTTTAAAATAATTTCTTTTCATTTTTTTTTGACAATGTTATTTCCTCTGTAGAAAAGTCTATAGTTCTATAAGACGGTTTTGTTGTGTCAGCCATTATAAATTAGTGTAGCCCTCCTTGCAGAGAATAAATATAGATTTAGGTAGTTTAGACATATGAGTTATAAATTTGTAAGTTGCTGACACAGTATATTTTATATGTGGAGATTATGGAATAGCCCTGTGATTTTCAGCTGAAGCTGATGAGAATAAGCTATGGGTTGGTTGTTTTATTTTACCTGGCTGTCGTATATCATGACAAATATTAAACAATATGGCCCTTTTATGGGTAATTAGACATGTTTTCAATATACAATGTAATAGAAAACAATAATATATATAATTGTGAAGCTAAAGGGTGTTATGATAAAGAATACATTAGTTTTTGCATGTGTGCATTTTGTTTTCACACATAGGATGTACATGTAAATATACACGTATCTAGATTCTCACTCTTTTTGAATATATGTGAACTAGATCATTTGTGATTATGTATTTGATTTCCACTTTCAAGCCAGATTTGTATAAGTTTGGTGTTAGAATAATATGTGCAAATAAGCCAGTTAACAATTTTGAATGGAGATTTTTACATAAATATTTTTGACTTTTGCCATTGTACATATTTTACATTTCTAGCTCAGTCTTAAAATTTTTGGCTTTGGATGAGGTATCTGGGTGAAAATGCATAATTCTAAATCAGTTTTCGTATAAAATAAAGAGATATGATTTTCTTGACCACATATCGATTTTGTTATTGATAGTCTTTTTGATTAGTTTCTTTTTTGTCATAAAATTGATACAAATCTTTATTAATGGGTGTTGTATGCATACTTTTATCTGTTGACATGAAAGATGAACTTTATAAAATTTAATTTTGTAAAGAAAATATTTGCATTATTCTAAGGGCACTGAGGCGGTGTTTCATTTGCAAAACTTCTTACTGAAAATGTGATAAGAGAAAATACATGTATGAGATTTTCCTTAAGTGATCATTTTGTTTCCAACTTTCCATTCAGAATATTTATCTATTTTATAGATTATTAATAGTTCATAAATGTCTCATGTTTTCAGACTGTTGTTTTAAGCACAAAAAGATGTAAGCTGTATCTTCAGAAAGGCATTTGCTATGTGATCACAGTCTGTAACCAGCAAAACAGTCCTACCCTCGCTAATCAGTCATTTGTGAAAATTTATCTGTGTTTCTGGTTTCTTTCATTGGCTTCTTGGGCGAAGTTTGAAAAACAGACCGAAGTGACTCATCAGTGGACAGAAATAACAAATTGTTAAAACCTGTTAAGAAAGAGGCCAGATAACAATTTTATGCAGATAACTGAACTAAGGGAGACAAAGACATTTCGGTTGCAGTTTCCATCTTTGTTTATTCCCTCCCCCTTGCCGTTCACTTTCTTCCTTTCTTTCGATAGCAGGACAGAACAAGAAGTTTACACTGGATTTTATTGTGCATGTGCAGCATATATATATAGTTTCTGAGGCATGATTTACAGCTGGGAGGGAAATCTACAACTATGTGGCGATTAGTGTTGTAAAACCGATCCTTGGCGGTAACATCAGATACTTGAATAATTATCGATAATTATTCGATACTTGAATGCTGAATTATGCAGTTTCAGATGTACTAAGCACTTCTCACTTTGGAAACGACTCCGAAAGACATCATCAACCTCAGCGAACACAAAAGAATTGTAATTGCATGACATCCGTCCCCATTTTCACATCGTGCACAACGTTCTCCAATTCCACCTCGTGGAGACCGCGCGCAAAGCTAGCCTCTCCTCGCCTTACCAGAATTCACTTCAGCCCTGAGGACACGTCTGAGAACGGCAACCAGGGGGGAGTCTTGTCGCACACAGGTCGAGAGAACTACATCTGTCGGGCAAAGCTCGGATGTCGACGCCTAGCACGGCAAACTTCGTGGCGTAGCTTTCCTAGGGTCTTTCCGCTGCCTGGGCCCTTTGCATATAGATTGCCGGCTTGCTTGTAAGCAGTTACGTTCGCTCATTACCATTTGCAGAGCTTTTGGGGCCAGAGCGGTGCATCCTTTCGGGCGCGCGCATCAGGCGGTCGTCAGGAGTCCAATGAATTTTGATGTATCATTTGCCCACCGTGCTCGATTCCGCGCCGGTGTTGCCCCCCCCCTCCCTCCTGCGCAGGGCAGCTGTCGGGTAGCACGGGAAATAGAACCTACAGTTGAGTCTCTTTCTTCTCTCGCCTACCTTCTCGTCGCCTGGTTTTCATGCCACCCTGGCCGCTTCTTCCACTAGCGGTCTTTCTGTCCTTTGTACTGGTGACGCCCACTCTAGTTCAACAGGCTAATACGCCCACGAAGAGGTTCAGGCGGAGAGATGGATCAGTTTTTCTGGGATCTGCTGCAGTCACCTGAAGGTCTGTCACAAAGGGAACGGGTCTGGAAGTGGCAAGTATGGCTATGGCGAGTGGAAAAAAAAACCCTGCGAGTAATAATAGGCCTATCCCATGCGCCAGACTACATAACGAACATAGGTCCGTGCAAGACATAAGGCGAGTAAGACATAATCTGTGGCCACTAGCGTAGAGAATGTGTACTTACGATCGTGTCCAAATGTGTGCACATATATATATATATACTGACTACAGACTTATCCGAGGAAGCCTTGTACCATACTGTATTGTTTCATAACTGTAGGATGGAGCCTATCGTTCAGCTAGTCTTATCCCATTGTAAACTATTATGACTCGATACCAAAGTAATCGTAGCTGTGTGGGAGGGGTGGGGCATGGACTCTTTAATTATTAGTCGCGTTAATTATTCCATTTTCACGGCACAGCAAACCCCAACTCGCCTCTCATTCGTACCAGAAATGTACGTAGAGCGTTTGCAAACACTTGTGCATCCTGTCTTTGCGTAATCACTCAATTTCCAGCACGTCTCTGTCCTTTTTCGCTTTCCTCTTTGAAGCGTGGATGAGAATGGCGCTTCTTTTGGGCCAATCAAGTAACCATTGAGGGGGTGATTGCAAACTGCATGGTGCGTTTGCTAATTAAGTACTCATTCGTGGGGGTGGGGGTGGGGTGGAAGGAAGCCAGGTTAATTGGGATTTGCACATTTAAAAAACGCGCAACGTGGTCGGATTCTAAATGCCTATGCTTTCTAGCACTCATTGAATTCGCTGTTAGT
>SMGT01014451.1:209225-234301 GCA_004794575.1 Lanistes nyassanus
CCTTCCTCTACTTCCCCCTTGAATCCCTTCTTTCTCTCTCTCTCTCTTCTAAACTGGATCGAGATGGAGCCTGCGAGACTCAGACGACAGCGCATGCGCGCGACTGAGAGAGAGGCTTGCGCGCGTCATCAGAGCTGCACGTCGTCAAGAAGGTGGTGCACTTGCTGATCTGACTGATTTGCCTCGTTAACGGAGAAATGGCCTTGCCCAGCCAGGGGCGGCTGCCTTCCACTGCTAGCTTCCAGAAATGTTAACCTCGCTGCGGTGTCCCCCCAGTGGCTATAGGCATGGCAAGGTCAGCGTACTCGAAGCGTTCGGGCGAAGACACGCTTGGTGGTGCTGCTGTTGCCTTTCGCGGAGAACGATATGGCGGGAGGTCTGTTGTGTTCAAAGAATATTAAATTCTCCGTCTCGAGTACCGTGAAGCTTTCTGAGCCATTAAAAGAAAAAAAAAAGTTTCCATGAATTATCCAGCTTATTGAGACACGAACAGACAGATGAACCCGACAATAGAATATTTGACAGTGAGATTCACTAGAAAAGAAAAAATGAGGTAAAGAAAGACAAGGAAGGAGGAATGCAAAATAAGCAGGAAGAATTAGATCAGCAGAAGCAATAAGAAACGACAGGTGAACTGATTTTTGTCCGGTGTCCCTAAAAAAAAAAAGACATAGCTGCCCTTGCGTTCATCTAGACATATCCATGCTGACACCAAAACAAACCACATACATTGCTGACCTGCACAACCCTTGTCATAATGAACGTAACGGTTTTTTTCGGTGTGAATACTTCACAGTGGAGGGATTCCAGAGAAAACTGAAGGACTTATTTTCCCATTGGCTCTTGCCTTCTTTTCTCGATCTGTCGAGTTTCGAGTGTTTTCCACACAAGGGAGCTGTCCATAAATGTAAAGTACAAACGGCAAACAGCAGGCAGATTATATTTCAAAAAAAGATAACGTCCACCAGATGTCGTGTTAGTCGCTATTCTGTAGAGTGTGGCGGACATCTGGCACTTGTCAACTTCCCGTGCCATGATGATTAATATCAATAAAAGACTGCATTCATCGGAGTGCGCGCGCACACACACACACATGTAAAGAAGAAGATGAGCTGTTGGACGGATGGACCTCCGTGAGAATGCTGAGAAAGGAGTGAGCAAGGTTGTTTTTTGTCAAATATACATGAGTTCCTTCCAGACATCGACCGGAAAGTTTAACACCCTCAAACAAACCGGAGCAAACGGAAAAGAAAACTAGTGGGGTCTCTAAGTAAAACTCCTTTTCTCTTTTTCTGCTTCCCTACTTTTCCTGATCTGAGAACAGCGTGGCAGATGCTGTTTTCAGACATTCGCTCAAATTAAGCCACTTTTTCCTCCTTCCGCCTAAAATTTGCTGTAGAGCCCGTTACTGCCGTAGCACAAGTGCAAATGGCTGGCCGCAGAACCAAGCTGCGCTTCACAAGCTTTCGGGTGTGATCAATGTTTTTCGACTAAAAAGTCAACTCTCGCGAGGCTTTAGTGTGCAACCCGAACGTTTTGGAACTGATCAAACTTCGATCTAAGTCCGGCGACAGTGCCGGCGGAATGGGGGGATGGGAGGTGGGGGGAGAGTCGCATCTGACACGCTGAGATAGATGCGCAGACTACAGCATCAGCAGCAACTGAAAGGCATCGCGTTTCAAATTATGATAAACGGGGCTTTGTCTGGGCTGGCCAGAAACATTTGCCAATCTGTCTGTAACAACAGAAATGCGCGTCTTTCTTAGGCTTAGCCGTTGCAGACGGGGGCAGTCTGGGGAATAACGCTGTCTAACCACTTGTCTTGCAAAAACAAGCCGGCGCGTCGATTCGAAATTACGCTACAGATAATATATATATATACGATCAGGGATTATACTGCGGAGGTTTTTTTTTAAAGGTCAAAATCTAGTAAGATTCTGGCAGTGCCTCGGGAGTGGGTATCAGGCTATAAACAGTAAAGCTGATTTGATAATAATATTTTGCGTTTACTTTGTCCACATTTATCCAACAGGTGAATAGCTGCTCTATTTGGGAGGTCCTAGGAAATGTTTATATACATGTCCTTATATCGTGCCTCCCCTTCGGATCATGAAAAAAAACGCAAGACTTGTTCAGATATTGAAATTTATAGGAACTTTATGTATGGAAAAAATACACAGACGTCCATGCAACCTTTGGCCAGACCCGAGGACGCAGAAGTTGTTCTACTCTAACCTGGTTGAACGTGCGTTAGTGGAATACCTGTCATGTTGCCAGGTCGAGGTGTTTACGAAGGTTTATCGAAAGTGCAGAGCAAAAACCAGCCCAAGAGTACTGCCAGATCGGGACTTTGGATTATCTCTAAGCGACTTCACCAATTCCCACGCCTTTCATTTCCTATACAGTCAAAGGTTGAAAGGTTGCAAGTTCAAGAATTAGAACTGACGCCAGGTCAAGATTCATCCAAACACCAACCGTCAATCAGCCCCTCCCCCTCCTCCGGTGACTTTCATGGTATAAATATTCTTTCTGAGCGGCAGCCTGCAACTAGTTAAGGCTGTTCATCTCGGACCGTATATGTGTTTCAATCAGAGACCAGCGGGACTGCTTTTAACTCGTCCGCACTCATCAGTGGAACGTCTACAAACGGATTCTGTCGCACTGCAGGGTTCTGGGTAATAAGGAGAGACACAGACCGACGACTAAATATCAAGTGCCTCAGCCTTGACCTTTGTTAAACTTTAAAAAAAAGTCTGATGAAGGTGGTGTCATTTAAAGGTGGATGGATGGATAAATGTAGTGGATAAATGTGTGCACGTGCCTGCTTGGGTGCGCAGGTGAGAGAGAGAGAGCACAAGACAGGACAGGACAGGAGACAGAGCGAGCTAATAATATTGTGATCCCGTGCTACTGTCAACAGAGTGCAGCTCGCAGTCACAAATGATAACAAACTTTCTCTTCATAAAACCCTGCTAGAAGTCTTCTCAAAGAGGTGATCCATAACAATCTTACATTCTGTGCGTGAGTGTACATGTGTACTTCCTCGCGATTGTGCGGAGCACCTGACGTCCAGCCCTTGTGCTTAATAACAATAGATTAATAGTCGCAGGATGGAGGATCAGTCGTAAGCTATAGGTCTTAGGGAAACAGAAGCTCTCGTCATGAGGGTGGTGTCATTTTTAGAACTATATATCAGGCATCGAATTTGTGATTTTCCTTTAGAGAGCACGGAAGCTGATTTTGATTTCAGTCCGGCCCCACCGAGGAAAATGAGCCCTACTCACAAGTTTCGGTAATGTCTGCTGGAGTATACAGGGAGACGGTGGACGCGAAATGAAAGATGTGGAGAGCGCACAAAGTGTTCAGTCTCTGGCCGGGGACCTCACAATGAAGAATTGTCAGCCTACAGTCCCCCGGAAAAGATTCCTATTGTATCGATTGTTCCTTTAATCACCCGCTGACGACGTCTAATCAGCGCGTGCCCAGCGCGAGGAGAGGGCGCGAGCACAGGTAGAGTGGCGAGCAGCCCTGCGCCCCTCAGCCTCTTGGCAGGATGCCAGACAGGGGCTATTTGTAGGCAATTGCCGCACTTTCTTCTCTCTGTATTGGCACTGCATGTAGCTGCGGGGCCAGGTCGGACCAGATTACCGAGCTGGAATTGTCAGTTCTTCCAAAAGTATGAGTCCACTTCCTTCGCGTTAACATCACTCAACGACAAGTTATACCTTTAGCAAAGACTGTACAACATTGTCTATACATCGTGTATCAACACAGCACAATGCCTGTAGAGAACGGTGTTTTGTGTCTTTCTGGTTAGTTATGCGGCGAAGTTGCAATTGTACGCGTGAACTCTTTCGCTGTTGCTAGTGGGCGATCGTAGGCAAGAATGTAGAAATATTAGAGGTACATGTATTCAATTGTAGGTGATTTTCAAAATATTTGCGATGACTTTTACAGATGGAAAGGGAAAAGGGGGAAAAGGACGAGAAAAAGGAAGAAAGAAAGAAAAGAAAGAGTGGGGGGAATATAGGAAGGTGTAACATCAACAAAGACTAGGACAACTAGAAAACTCACAAGGATGATAGTAAGACAGATTTCACTACGATCTGGTTTTTAATTGAAAAGACGAAACAGTGTCTTGGGTCTTGGGTCTTCGTCAGTCAAGTGACTGATACACCAAGTGGTGTTGAGATTTTTTTTTTTTAGGAAGGGAGCGGGTATGAAATAACTTGTTCAAAAAGAAAGTGACGATTATAAGATGCATCTTTATACAATAAGCGAAAGAATTATGAATGAATGAATGAATGAATGTTGTTTAAACCAAAGCGTTTATTGGAAAACTTGGCTTGCCTAAGAGCGTCCTATATTTCGGAGATTATTAGAAGATGACCCGTATGGTCGGTGGTAATTCTCAAATGCTTATTATGGAATCTAATCCATGCGGCGCGTGATATAATTAAAATCGAGTTACCTCATGCATAGTTTAGGTGACGGAATAGAAGGTTCTGATTAAAAGGAACAATTTAACGAGAATTTCTCCGAACTTTTTACTTAAAATTTAAAAAGAAAGTTTTGTCATTGTGTGATGACTACGTATATTTACATAGTTACGCATGCTCAGTGCTTAGAAAACACACACACACACACTAAGCTAAATCTCTTGTTTCTTTGTTTCTTTTTTTTTCTTTTTCCCAGGTCTCGTCTCGTTCACACGGCCCGTCACACCTTCAGTCCTTCGCCCTCCGTACATGTCTCCCTATACATGTCCACATACACGGATGTAAAGTACAACAGTGAACGCTCGCGCATGCACATATACGGATTCGCACAAAACGCATACAACAACCATCTACGCATGCATGCACTGCCAGCCACCAGTGCACGCTTAAATGCACATGCTCCTACATCCACACGCACACTCACACAAGTGCGTCAAGTTCCTCTTGCTCCATCAGCCTGCACGAATGTTGAACTGATTGAATGCTAATTCATGGTGATAGAACCCTTTCAGAAGGAACGGAATGAGAAAGCCGGCCATTAACTCAAAATAGTGCGAGTAGAAAGGATGGCGACGCTGACCTCCTGAGCTCTTCGGGTCTGTCTGGAGGCCAAACCCGGCTGTCTATATTACTGTGGTTAAGCAAATTGCACCTCCGAAAGCCTTGTGTGTCCGCAAAACGACACACGGACCAGCGAGAGAAAAAAAAATCTCTGGTGATGATGGCCACACACTGCCGGCTGTTGACACCGACAGTTGCGTGCCTTGTCTCGCGCCAGATTTCCGACTTATCCGCGAATCACGAATTTAGTTATCCTTTCACCTTCCGGGCCTGACTGCGGGATAATTCGATTACCAGGGTCCCAGCATTATTTAACGTATGATACGCAGCATTATACCAAATGTTTGCGGAATGCTCAGTCGATCTTAGCGAACTGAACAACGAGGGTCAAGGTTGGGAGGAGATGGACAGAAAATCAACTTTGTTTTAAATTGTTAGGTGTCCAGTTTAACTTGTTTCGCAGTCCAGGAGCCGTATTCATGGGCGGTGGCTACGCCTAAACCGATCGTGATGACGTGACAAACCCTTGGTTAGTGACCTTTATGGAAAATTCATGGACATCATTGGGAGTTAAGCGATGGCCACTAACCATCGTTATTTTAACGGTGGTGTCCACTGCCGTTAAGTACGATAACTGACAGTTGAACAAGGCGGTGATCATTTTGTTTCTCCCTCGACAGCGTAGAATGTTGAGAAGGGAGAGGCAGCGCATTTCACAAGACGGAAACAAAGTACTAAGGAGTTCGCTGACTGTAGCGCCTACTTTCAACGTCTCAGGAAATACACAAATATAGGATAAATCATAATTGTGTAAGTTAATATATCTAAATGTATATAAATAAAAATGAAATAAATAATACAAATAAGTATAAATTAATAATAACTAACATAAATAATAAAAGTAAAATGATAAATTGGATAAGTTATAATTAAAATAATAATTGGAATTTATCGCGCCTAATCTGGTGATCGAAGAACTCTATGTACTTACAAAATAAACTCTACAGAACACACTTGGAAAATGCACACACCTCTCTCTACGCACACGCACACACCACTTTTGGGTGTCGAGTGAAGATGCAGCTTGGCTCTAGCAAAACGGTAGATCCCATGCAGGCGTTTGTGAAAGATGGCAGTGCACGGCAGTGCTAGAGAATGAAGGATCGTTGTGGTAGCCCGTTCCTTCATTTTGTGAGGATTTTCTCCCTAGTGACTATTGAGGAAGCCATTTTTGTCCCCAGAGACCTTCCCACCGCCGCCACCACGACACGCACGCACGCACGCACGCACACAGAGATTAAGCGAAGGGGGGTTTGTCACGTCTCTACATTGGTTTCCTCTCTCTCTCCCGCCTCACACTTGCCCCCCCCCCCCCCCGCCTCTCCTCCTACCCGTGTTCCCATTGTAGCTTGTGTTTTCCTGTTGCCTGATGTCTTCACGCGTTTCCGTCTTTTCCAGGGCGGCTTGCAGCACACCAGTAATCCGTGGTTGTCTGCAGTACAGAGGGTTCGGATCCCATGCGTGTCAAGCGTACTATCTCTGCATAAGGCACCTGTCTGCAATGTTCGTTGTTGGGGTTTTCTCCAGGCATTCAATTCCACCCCGACCTTTCTCTTCTCCGCAAAACTCTTCGTTACCATTTCCCCTCGCATCCCCCTTCCTTGTCATGACAGCCTTCATTGCTGACTTGACATTAAGCAGTAAAAAAAATTTGTCTTTTCTAGTATAGTCTTCTGAAATCCCCTGTTCGATTTAGTTGATGGTATAGTAGCATATTTGTCTAAAATAAACTTATGAAAAGAAATGAGAATAAGCATTTGTCTAAAGGTTCAAATGTCATTTAACAAATCTGGTTTTCTTTTCTCTTAAGCGATGAGAGATTACTGTTTTCTTTTCACTTAGTGAGGGCGGCATAGGCAAAGTCCTGACTAATCAGCACTTGCAGGATATTTCTTTAGAAGTCACCAATGAATAATTGTAGTTCTTTGCTCTGTTGCTGTGAAAGACGCCCACGAAAATCTCTCAATGAATGTCATTTGTACAAGTTTCTTCTCTTTGGTCTAGATGATGGGGGACATTGACGTCATTCCAATGTCATCTGACGTCTTTTGCAGGTGCTTCGTCACGAGAAGGATTCAAACAAAGCCCTATCTTAAACCCTTATATTTATGAGTACAAAGCATTCTAAGTCTCAGCACCTCTACTTCTGTGTGCGGCCCATAATGAGACGAGTGAGGCAGCAAGGGAAACGCTGACAAGATAGTACTCCAGATGGCTCCCAAGGAACTGTTCAGACGGTACAAGAAGGCAAAGGGGACGCAGAGGCCAAGACGAACCTTTCTTTTAATGAGACACCGACGTAACCTCTTTGTACTCAGTCAAACCACTCAGGATATATCCATCTTTAGACCAAGTCCTGACATCTCTATAGTCTCCAATGCTTTTCGGCCAACAAGCTGTCCAGCTAAGCTAATATAAAAGACGTTCGACTGTGAGGTTATACGTAATTGTTGTATCAGTCGTCGTAGAAGCTGGCATTAAAAATTCCAAAGAGTCCGTTTTCAAAACATGTCTCTGAGCCACAAAACAGCTTTTTTAGGGAGGGGGAGGGGAGGAGTGGTGGAGCTGATCAGTAGAAGCTGCAGAATAAGAAAGGAGGTGTGGATGGTATATGTTCTTTGTAATTATGAAATAAAGCTTTACATAATTTATTTCATTTTATTTTAAATGCAATTTAAAATGTGAACACTTCACAAGTAATCTCTGGGATCTAAAGCACCGACCTGTTTGAGCAATCGTTTTCTGAGACTGTTGGCACATCAAAATGAATTAAAGCTGCAAGAGATCAGCTGCACGATAATCCAACCAAGGTTTCAAATTATTATAAGTGAAATATATTTTTGCATGCTTTTATGCATGTGCGTGCATGTGTGCGTTCATGCGTACAGATGTTTGTTTCCTTGGATCCACAAGGTTTATTCAAGAGTGTTACCACGGTTATACTGCTATCTCGTTATAGTCAAACCAGCATTTAATTCATAGTTCCCACTACGCCATGCCATGCGGTTCTTGCATTTATTTTTACTAATACGCCGTCCCATTGAGTTCTTGCATTTCTGTTAAGACCTCGTTAATTGGTGATTGGCATAACAGACCTATACTAAAAAGCATCATACTCCTCCGAGAGAAAATAGATCACAAGTGCTGGTTAAATATGAAAAATAAAAAAACCTCACACGCTAATATAGCAACAAATCAGCGTTTTATGGGAGCAAATACGACCGTGTAGCCTTCTAGTTGCACCAGCAGGACCCCCTACCTGGAATTTGTGTAAACAACACTTCTCAATGCTGGGAAACAGAACAAGACGGATTAACAGCAATGTTTAGAAATCGCGGAGAAATGCTAAAGAAACATTTACGTAAAGTTTACGCATGCTGGCAATGCTCGAAAAGGTGTCAACATTGTCAGGTGTAAGGGAGTTTAAAAGTGTTCGGTGAACACGTACGGACAGTCTTAACACTTCTGCCTAAATGTTTGTAGAATTTAACGTTAATTTTGTATGTTCTGAGCATGCATTGTAGCCACCACACCTTAAAGCACTGCAAGGATTTGAGAACATGTTTTATTTCAAACCCTTTCATTCTCCACATGTTCTCTCCCTTGACCATCGATGTTATAACATCGACGCCATGGCTACCTTGTTTATATTTATACCACATTAAGCGTTATTATTAAAAAGTGTTCTTCCTTGCTAAGTTTTAATAAGAAATGATTAAAATGATTAAAATTTTAGAGTGTGTCTCATAAATGTAAAAAAACCTGACACTGTTGTGTTTTTAAACCACCATGAAGTGAGGCTATACCGTAATTCATTCTTTTCACGTTTGCTTGCAACCACGTTGTTCGGGCAGTGCTTTCGCAAAAAAAGTCATTTATCTTGGAAACATGAGCAGTTCTTAGCTCAAAGTTGACAGTTTCTTCTCAGAAGATATGTCATTTGGGATTTTTGATGAGGATATTGGGAAGGATTTGGATGATATTGAGAAAATTTCACCAAATCTATCATAGTGGGACCGTGACGCTTAAAGGTAAGCCTTTGTTTACTTCTTATTGATGTCACATAATTCATCCAAAATATGAAGATAAGCTTTTACATTTGTTTACCTTGTATGAATTTTTCAAAATTCTGATTTGTGTTTTTGCATCCTGGCAGCTTTTATCCTCTCTATAAAAAAGTTTTTTGTGGCTCATGTTATCCATTGTTGTTATGTTGCAGATGTTGTAACCAGCTTATGAAAGAACTGCAATAAGGTTTAGAAGAATCAAAACATATTATTCATGCAGTTGATGAGATAGAACATTTCCAGTGTTATATTTATTAGCTTTTTAAAATCACTTTTCAGTTAGAGTTGGTAATTACAACACTGACGAAGGCCTCAGGGTCCCAGTGTTTTCCTCAAACAGGGACCCAGGAGTGCATAACCTTTTCTAATTTAATCAAACATATTTTATTTCCTGACTTGTTTGGATTTATATGTTTCATCTTTAGGCTTTTACTTTAGGGTTTCATAAAAGTAGGAAGCCATTATCATTTTGGCTTGGTAAAACAACTTTATAAATCTTCCTCAATCCTAAAATGACTAAGTATCATTGAACAGAAGCATCTCGGGCATCTGAGAAGAGAATGTAACAAAGGACATGGTATGTGGAACTGTCTGGACATTTAGAATATGGTTTCAGAACTGATATGACCCGAGCCATAAAAAAGTTTCATTCTTTGTGATTTTACAGCTTTACTTTCTGGGGATTGTGCATACATTTTCGTTTGTGATTTAATCACGAACCTTTTATTTCCAGTACTCCATTTGTCATTTTATTTGCATTACTTGAAAAGTATTTCTTTTCTTTTATTTTGATGCATACCAAGCTATGGTTAGTAATATTTTTTACCTTGAAAAACAAACAGTTCTGTGACAACCCCATTCCATGCAAGTAGTCCCCCCTTTGAACCATGAACTGTTAAGAGTTAAAAAGACCACGAGGTAAAGACGGTGTTTCTTAAAGCCAAATCGACCCGCCCTAAGGATTTAACCCGTTAAACAAATTACAGAGGAAAAACTTAAAGGTTGTGAACTGGAGACGTCGCAAATTTCGCAACAGCCAACAGTTTTAGAATAATCGCAACACGGACAATTCAGGCAGAAATAAAGCTTTAAAAATATATTTAAACTAAAGGACAGCGACGTGCTTGTTATCTGACAACTGCAAACGTGAGCTCTCTAATGGGTCCTTTGGAGAATATCCTATACTTGAAGACTGCAACCAGATTTCTACCTGGAACATTGAAAGTGGAAAAGATGGCGGGTGGTGAGAGAATTTGACATAAGGTCATGTTTTTATTTTTATAGTACAACTTTGTCAATCCATTTGAACCACTGAGTCCGATCTGATCACGAGGCTGAGGGTAGAGGTTACATGAATGGTACAAAGATAAGGATCGGGTGTAGAGGTGAAGAGATATTTTAGCGGAGCCATCAGTATATCGAAGGCACCTTCGTGAAGATATACTGCATTTCGATGATGTTTGAACATAGTCTATACGTGCAAACGCTAAAATCTCTCTCTCTTCTTGTCTCTCTGTAAGGGTGACTGCTTGTCAACATCACAGTGAGGGTCGAGAGTTCGACTCCCGAGTCCGACACATGTACCTTCTGTCTGAACGTGACACGTGTTCTCAGACCTGGCGGTGTGGGGCTCCCTCTGGTTTCTCGTCCTCGATCGCTTCTTTTTTCTTCTTCACTCACATCGTCTATCATCACCCTTTCTGTCAACCAACCACCTGACCGGGTACCCGACCCACCGACCGATCTATAAGCTTTGTTTCTTTCTTCCTTTCCTTCCTTCTCTCCCCCCCCCCCACTTGCTGGTGGTACGTCCCCGTGGAGGGCGCTAAAGTTCTTTCTGTATTCGCTCGGCAGACTTTCCGTCTCGACAGTGTCGCGTTCTGATTGCTTGGCGTGAGAGCACGCGCAGCTCTCAAGGGCATGTGCAAAAGAACATACACGCGAGATAAAGCGAGATTCACGCGGGAGAACTGCGGTGAGCGCTGCAAAGATCGTAAAAGGGCGGATCACACGTTGCAATGGTCACCGTTTGCACAAAGGAAGTAAAGGCCTTGTCGCATTAACATTTCCATGCGGTGTCGACGGATGTGGAGATGAGCCGGAAAAGTGTACCCATAAGCCCTCATCGCGCTACAACACCCGACCTGTCCAATCACAACCTCGCTTCAGTCGACCTCAAGACTGGCTCCTGCTACCACTATAATTACGTTGCACAAAGCAAAAGCAAAACAAAACCAAAAAGTGAAGAGACTGTGTGTGCGACAGTGAATCGCGTAACCAAATCAGCCGAAAAAATCTGACAGCAGATGACATAAGCGTGTCGTCTGCCCCGATCTTTAGCCAGGTTGAATAGGCGAGACTAAAAGGTTTTGGAGAAATCTGATTGGCTGTACATTTCACAGCATTGACAACGCCACCGACAAAAATAGATCTGCGATTGATCCGCGGCAACGTTCATACGATCGTGGGGAGAAAAACGTTTTCGTGCTGCTTGCGCATGCCGACGATGCTTGTAAAAGTATCAACTTTGTCACGTATGATGAGGCCTTTAAAAGCAGTTTCAAGCGCAGTCCAGGCCAATTCCATTAAATCGCTGTTGTAGATATGAGAAACTTCAGCTATGCAAAAAGTATATTAAATATTTGTAAGATTTAATGGACTGTGTGGCTATGAAAGCTGGAGTTTGACATCTGAGTTAGAAATGATTAGAAAAGAAGATCGAAGCCTTTGAGACCAAATGTTTCCGCAATTGCGCCTCAGAATCCCCTGGACGGAACATAAAGCAAACATCTATGTCCGCAACAAAGTAGACAGACTGGCTGGTCCCATGAACGTCTCCTCGCTACCATCAAGAAAAGGAAGCTGGCATGGTTCAACCACGCAACACGTTATAATACACTTGCTAAGAAGATCTTTCAAAGAACAATGGAAGGCGGAAGGAGCAGAGAAAGGCACAGGAAAAGCTGGCTTGACAACATCAAGGAATGGACAGCACCCCGCATCCCAAGGACAGCAGAAGACAGACCAGGACGGCAGAGATTGTCAGAAGCTGCATCCTGCACGTCCCCTCTACAACTTTATAGCTCACAGGACTAAAATGAGCAGAGCTGAGACTACACACCTAGCTCTTCTGTATCTCACATGTTAGTAGCTGCACACGTCAGGCGTCATTTGTGTTTTTTCGTCCATACTTTCCTTGCTATGTTCTGACGTCCAAGAGCGTTATTTTACAAAGGCCTTTGTTGCTGTTTGAACTGGACATCCCTTATACCTTTATACGAATACTGCGCATTCTAGTGACAAGAAGAAGCACTGAAATTTTTTGTTTTAAAGGTTCCAAATTTTGATCGATCTCAAACAATTTTTCAAGCCCGACAACCATAAGGGGGAAAATTATGGCTTAGGTTAAGTGTTAGCAATTTAGGTTTATGGTTTAGGTTTGGGCTAGTGTGAAACTTGAAGGATCCTTTCTATAGTAACTTCCTCTGTAATTCAGTACGTGAGGCAGTAATGATCATATGGATGCCAGAAGAGATCCGTTGCCGATCGAAAGTAGGCAACTTTGTCCGAGGTCTCACTTCCTCCGTTTTACAGCAAGGCTCCCCGGGGGGAATCTTGTCGTCTGTGGAAGTACCAATTAAAGCCTCCCCCGACCCTCCTGCTGCTGCTGTCCGCATTGAAGAGAACTCCAGGAACTCCCATCAAATATTGGAGGCACTGAAAGTAAAACGCGAAGGTCAAAGTGCACATCGCGCCCAATGCCCTGTTAGCTGTAGCATGGGGGCAGTGTGGATCTAAATAAGCCCATTAACGGTTTCACCATGCACTCAAAATGTTTGTTTTGGGCTGATGTTAGGCACGTTGTAGATAATTTTGGTGAATATTAACTAGAAAAAAATACCCGAGTTTGCCAATCTAACCTAAAAGGGGTTAGAATATGGTTCAGTTATTTTACAGTATATTTTCCATTTCCATGACTGATTTTTAATGAATTTTTTATGGGTCCTGTTTTCCACTGGCCAGAATGTATGCCGTCATGCACAGAGCCTTTTTAATTCGCCCCTATCCCCTTGTGCTGGCTTCTGATTTCTATTTCTGTGCTCTGCACTAGAAAAAAGTTTTGTTGTGGCGCCCTCTAACGGATCAGGCGAGAATCGATAGAGTTAGCGGCCCTGGCGATCAGAGCGCACATCGTGACGGGGTTGAGGAGGTGCTTACAACACAGAGGATACTTGCTTCTGCCTCGGCGAGCAAAGACCCTCTGATGCCCTACTTACCAGCAGCTGAGCCAGCACCCCGGAGCACATATATGTTGCACGCGCGTAGAACAGGCGGCAGAGGGCTGCGTGGGAAGGCGGAAATACGGATACAGTGGTCAGTTAGACTTCTAAGTACATCGCTTTTCAACGTGGTGGTGGAGAAGGTATAGGGGTTGGGAAGGGGAGCGTATTTCTTAGAGTAACTCTGATGTCGGTAAGTACAGTATCAAATCCAGTCAAAGTCAGTATAGGCCTATGCTTGTCGGCCTGTCTTCTTGCCTATCTATATCATGGTATGTCCATTCAGTTCGTCCATTCATTGGCTTATTCACCTGTAATTTGCCTGTCCCTCCGTCCGTCCCCCGTCCGTCCCCCGTCCGTCCCCCGTCCGTCCCTCTGTCTGTCGGTGGGTCGTTTGTCCACCAGCTATTCTTCAGGACGCTGGCCAAAGTCTGAGCCTTAAAGGAAGTTGTTTGATCCAACTATCAGGAAGTAATCCCAGTTTTCGTTGGTGAGAAATGGACTAAGACATGCTGTTTTCATTCCACTGAGTCTCACCGTGTGCGAGTGACACTAGATTTTCCTTTGACCCTTCGTACTGTCTGGTTATTCCTGTAGTTCTTGTAATAAGCTTTACCTGACACTGTTTTCGTCTGTTTCTTGGTTGCGTGTTTATCAAAGCGTCGTAGAAAGCCAGCTAACGTCTTACTTTTCGTCTTCAGACTTCCCACCCCTCTCTCTCTCTCTTCCCCCCCCCCCATCAAACAAACAAAACAAAAAAGCTTCACAATATTGCTTCATGGAGGAATCAGAGAGGGGAAAAGAAGGATTTTCGGTTCTGGGGTGGCTTGCATAAACGTAATCTCCTGTTCGTTCGTAAAGATGTAAGTAAAATACACAGGGCGAATGGGGATTACGACAAGCCTTATGGCCGGAAGAGCAGCTACGAAAGCTCACGCAAGCCAGGCTAGGGCTGTGCTGCGTGGGCGTTTGTCCACATCTAACATTTCATGTAAAATTCACACCGTTCTTACGACCGAAACTAAAGATACGAACGTTCATGCAAGCCAACCCTGGTGGGTCAAGTCTGAGAACCGTGGACAGATCCTTCACAAGGATCGTTCGCGCTTCGCTGGCCGCCGCTTGAGGACTGTTGTCTGAAAGGAAAAGGGCAAAGCCATTTCTATCTATAGTGACTACGTGACCTATGAAATACTTCCGGTGTTAAACGTAAAGCGTCTGGCAGTTTCAAAACAGACTTTAAGGAAATCTTTTGAGAAGTACAATTATTATTGATAAAAAAAATGAAAAGAAACGAAGCTCAGCAAATCTCTTAAAGAAGAAAAAGAGAGAGAGAACAAATAAGCCTACAAATGTTTGTTACGGGTGCTTTAAAAAATCTTCCTGTGCCTGTACTCGCTACTGAAGGCGCCTGTGACACAAAAATTAAACATCATGTTTGAATCACATGGGGAGGGGGGGTCGACATTTTTATATGTAGCCGTCACATCTGAAGCAGTCGAAGAATCTGAGACGTATGACGTCCATTGACCGGGGTCAGTAGAGCGTGCTTGGCTTCAACAAAACGACCAATCCTCACACACACCCACCCACCCCCACCCACCCCACACCCACACCCACACCCACATCCACACCCACACACACCCACACCCACACACACCCACACCCACACACACCACACAAGCCACCCACCCACCCACCCACACACACACACACACAAGAGAGAACAATCTGCCGAAGAATCTGCCCCATGAGTTTGTCTGGACAGGCTGAAAAACCCGTCTTTATCGAAGATTGTAGATGACAACCAGTGGAAATGTTCATATCATATCATATGTAGGAGGACCCACTTCGAGCCAGTCTGCTTTTGATGGCATATGCACCAGTAGTGCTGTCCAAGCTGTCACATGTCACTCCTAGGTTGTCACCTATCACTCCTAGGTAAGCCTGTTCGCTCCTCCCTTTCTTCACACCGGGTAGGTGGACGCATTGTGGGTAGCTGCTCTAGGCCGGCCAGTACCGGTTTAATCGAGTTTAAGGGGTGAGAGCACATAGTACTTAAGCTAGAGAAAGAGAGACTCTCGGGATCGGGAGGGACAATCAGAGAGAGAGAGAGAGAGAGACAGGAGAGATGAAGTAGGAAGACCAAGAGAAGCTGACACGTGTAGACCCACGGACCTCTACCCCTCGCCATCTTAGCCAGGACGTTGAAAGAGCCTCACCTAGCAATCACTCTGAATACACTGGGCTGTATTGCGCCGACAAGTCAAGAGACTGACTCGTAAGTGACTGTTGACTGTGCCTTAAAAGTTAAGGACTGCTCTTGCCATAAACTATCTTAGATTCTGGGACTCAGGTTGATTTAAGATAGGTGGTTTTATCCTGCCGGAGACAGGAGACGTTAGTGGCCGGGCATATGCCAAAAGGGGAGGTAGAGGAAGTGCTGGTCGTGGCAGTGTCATAGCTTCATTGTTGGTCGTTGAATAGTTTTAGAATTGTGTATCGCAGAAGTAGTTGTTTTAGTAGTGACGAGAGTAGGAGCTCTGTTGTCAGTCTCTTATGGTATTTGTGTATTGAGCGGGATCATAGGTCGTTTTTGCAGTTTGATTTCCCCTCTGGAGTGTGATTATCTTCTTTGTCTGATACCTTGTGGTATGACGTAATCAGGCAGCGTCTTACCCTAGACACGAGCAAGGTGATTCTCTGTAAATAATCTGTAGATATATTTGATGTTGTCGAGCCAGTTAGTGTTTGAAATATATGTTGAATAAAGGTTCGCTGCAGTTGTGTCTTTTACGAGGGTGGGGGCTCTTGAGCAAGAAGTGTTTTGCCTGTGTGAGACTGAGCGAGCGTGTCAGAGTATGAGAATCTTTTCCCTCGGTAGATTTCTCTAGTTATTCACATTATTTCATAGCGTCGTCACCCTCTGGTGTAGAAACCATTGACCGGAGGCAGTAAAGGTTTTGGTGACGATTGCTCAATTAAATCTACATTTACGAGATCCCCATAAAAGTTTGTTCAGTAATTCTGAGAAGTCGAGTCCAGTAAGTTAAGGTACGGCTCGGCATGTCACACAAGCAGCAATTGCTTTTTTTGGTAGTCCTCAGTGCAACGATCGAAAGTTCGAAGTTACTCTGGGTACATCTGTACCACTGTTTGAGTTGATCGAAAGTTTGAAGTTACTCTGGGTAAGTCTCTACCGCTTTTTGAGTTGATCGAAGTTTGTATCAGCTATGACTGCTGGCAGTGGGACGGCCCGTCGCATAAGGCCTACTTGCTACCGATACAGACTGCTGCAGGTGGGATCCCGTGTCTGGCACACGCACTTTCTCTACCTTCTGTCGTTCCCTTGACTATCTTTCCTTATCTTCACCGCCATGATATCAAAGATTATAGACTTGACGTCGTTAAACAATAAACAAGCCTTTTTCCGCTCTATTTTCGTTAAAGTTTCCTTTAAGCGTTCCGGTTTAAAACGTGCGCCTATTATCCAAAGGTGACTACTTTTGACCTCCTTTGACAAGCTGGAATTACGCGCGTGGGCTGATCTTGGGCAGAGCTAGGTTGACGTACCACACTGTAGATTCCAACCAGCTGTCTGGCTCTTCATCCCATACCGTCACACGACGTCATGCCTAAGGCTAAGGGGGAAAGAGAGGGTCGAAAGAAAGGAACTTGGCAGATCGTATGCGTCTGCATACGGTTATGTTGAGGGTTTCAAGTACTTCCTGTTGGAGTGATAATTTGATACTTTAAGCGGTGTGTCCTCATTTGTTCTTTATTAAATCTGGTTATGGCAGAAATAAAGTGTATGTCGCTACTTCCAGCTTCACTCACCAGTTTGGTATTCCTAACCCTAACCCTAACCCAGCACCTAACCCTAACCCTAGGGCCTCCATGCCTGGTATCTGGCCTCAAACAGATAAAAGAAACAAATAAACAAACAAAAGCCCACCAATTTCAGAATGCAAGTGGAACATTTCCTTGCATGTAGAGAGGATAGGAACGCCTGCCCAACCCATGATTAGCCACAAGAGCCAAAGGGCTAGGATTGTTGCCTGTGACAGTGTGAGAGATCATCCGGCAAAATTGTGATGTAAAGGCCTCAGTGTTTTGGTTTTTTTTTTTTGGGGGGGTAGGCCTGCATGTAACCGCTAGAACATTACCCAAGGCTCTGGAAATGTGTCATTCGTATCGGCTCTTTCGGTCGTAAAAGCGTTGGTAAGGTCCATTCGCCATGTGTATTTTACGTACATCTTTACGTAGGAACAGGAGGTACGACCGCTTCGTGCAACTTCGTCTTAGTCTTTTGAATTCTGAAGGGGAGAGGGAGTTTGGGGACATGTGGGGGAGTACGATGAAAGGGATACAAATGCCTTTTCTTTTTCACCCACCCAAGCACGCGCACACACACTCACATACATACACACATGCGCATGCACCCAAAGACCCCCACATGCAAACAAATTCTATCCATAATTCCCACGTGCTCGAACACAGACTTGCATGCATAGGTACCCACAGAAACGTCTACAGCACAAACAGCGCGCACTTACAGAAACCCCCTTCTGCAAAGACGAATGAAACCACACACACACACTTCTATCTCTCCCAGACACACCTTCACACACACAGGAGAAAACCTACGGTCACCGTTCTCAATCACCTTCCAAATGCCGCCCAAAAATCCTAGTTGGGAGCATCCCCCCCAAAAAAAGTCAGCGATCTGTGTAATTTAAGAACACTGCATTGTGCGGGGGGTCTGAAATAGTTCTAGCGAACCATCCATCAACGTGATTGTGAAGTTCACGGCCATTGGCTGCTAGTGGTGGGGGAACTCCCACCCTCCCCGTGACACTCCCCTCAGACCAACACCTCTGAGCTGACAACCGTCTCCAGACAATGATTTAATAAATGTTTGTGGTCGCATCAGAGCCCCGACCGACTTCAGCATACTTGGCTGGATCTGCTCGATGGCTTGTGATCTTCGCACATGCCTGGCGTGTAGCTCAGCCGCGGAACAAAACTGCGATGATTTGAATTACGTCCCCTGTAGAGTCCACGGCCAGTGACGTGATCGATGCCGCATGGCCATATACGGACAGGTGCGCGAAGATTTATTTCGGGGTTATGGAGTTGTTTGTTGATCTAAGCGAAAAATAACGAAGGTGGATGTAAAAATAGCGCGGACACATAACGAGAACAAATTTTGTGGACGCGTAGAACGCTGCTCGCACTTTCCGTCTTGGCCTTCCGCTCAGCCGCGTTTCTTGCACGCGTGACGCACCACTTCGCGAAAGTCGAAGGAAAGCCAATGAATCTGGTTGTCTGGCAGAAGTCTTATTATCTGCTCTGGATAATTTCCAAGATGGAGAGCATTAATTTTGATTTTTATATGAGTGGCAGACGTATGCACAATGTAATTTTATTTTAAATCCCGCACATTTAGAAAAGTTTTGACCACCCAGTATTGTCATGACATCTGGAGATGTAATCAGGAGTAAACAGAAGGGGGGGGGGGTTGGTGTTGGGGTAGGGACGGGATGAAAGTAAAGTTCAGATTTGGTCTTATTTCGGTCTCATGTTTAGACCGAGTCAAATAAAACAAGAGAACTAACACAATCGTCTGCTTCAGTGAATTCGTCTGATATTGATCGAGAGATTTAAAAAAAACTTCTCAGTAACCCTGCAGCGAATGCATATATTTACGCAAATGATCTGATTCAGGGTTGACAATATTAAATCGCAGTTTTGTTCTTCACTGTTCGGTAAGTTTTTTACTGGTGTCTTTATTCGACTAAGTCGAACCGTGTGAAACCGCCTTAAGCCTTGAACTTTTCACTGTGCACAAACTCGGAGCAGTTAAAAAAGCTTTTAAAAGTAGGGGTCCACTAGTGCAGCAGAAGCTAGCAAGAGAGAGAGAGAGAGAGAGAGAGAGAGAGAGAGAGAGAGAGAGATGGGTTAGAAATCTGTCCCTGATACCACCCTGAGTTATTTTACACGACACTAAACGGAAAGTTTGCTATGCGCCAGTAGATCTCCTTGACATCGCATTCGTAAGCCATTTTGGTCCAGCCTCAAAGGAAGCATGTGACGCAGATAGCTATAGTTGACGTTGAATTTATTTTAATTAACAAAGCAGGTGACGCAAATAGCTGGGTGACGAAGTATTTAATTTTAATTAACAAGAAACGCCGAGCTGAGCAAGTGGCGTTAACTAGATAAAAAGCTGAGAACATTTAAAGCTCTACCCGTCTTTCTACCTCTTCAACCCCCTCCAACGCCCTTTCCTGCTGTTTCCATCTTTAAAGTTCTACATGGAAAGTGAACTTGGAAAAATATTGATCTTGGTCCTTAATTAAAGGTGGCGAGCTTCAGATCTGTCAGTTTTGTGAGTATCCTGGAATTGCAGATTTTGAAAATACATTAGACAGTATATAATTACGATAAAGCATCTGTGCTCTATTGATAAATTAAAATAATTTCCACGTGACAATTAAAAGGACGCTTCTTTTTCTTCTTTCTTTAAAATAATACTCTCCTTCCTCCTGTATCTTAATCATAGTCTTTTCATGGTCATCATCAAAACTTGTTTTTCAAATTTGTTCTCATTAGTGATTTTTAAAATAGATTTTAAAACCATGCATTATGTTTTTTACTCTTAAGTTTAATTTGTAAAAGATTTTTTATATCTATGAAATTTAGTTAAATTGCTACTCAAACTAGAGAACACTACAAAAAGCAACCAAAAATTTAAAACACTGCGCAGTCCCTGCAAAACGTAAGAAGGTGTTAGTGGAGATTAAAATTTGAGCAAAAAGTGATTACGAAGGAAAACAAAATGCAGAAAATGTGCCGTGACTCGCAATGTTAAATTTAAGTGTCAAGAAGTTTCTGAAAACATTCTCTGCCTCTGGTTCAAGCATTTGAAGAGCTCTGAAATGTGGTGACGTATTTTTTCTATTATCATTACTGCTGTTATTAAATTTTTTGTTCTTATCTTCAGTTCATGTTACAAGATTTCAAGCGTTGTTCGTCTGAGATTGGTGGTAGGTGATTGGAGATGCGAGAATTTGAGAGATATTGTGTGTATTTGTGACATATTGTCCTTCCCAAGATGACCGTCACGAGACATCCTGAATGCCAGAACGCTCAAGAGAGTGGACAAACATCGATTTTTTCATAAGCAGTAGATAATGAAGTGCCAAGAAAACAATAAGGATTGTACCTTTTGTCCCCACTAGCTGTCTCGCCCTATAAGTACCGCCCCATGTGGCCAGTAGGGACCGTCTACCCCAAGGTAAGCCTTTCCTTCCAAGTCGCCACCAACACACATTCATCGCAAATGCCCCCGTCTTTCAAACTCTCCCCGAAAATTGTCTGCTTTGTAAGCCTGTCGTGTACAGCCCACACGGACGGGAGCTTTGTACAGACAAAACAGCTGCCACAGACCCTGGATAGGTCTCTAACTGGTTCGTACGTGTTTCGCGTTAGCTCCGCGAAGCGTTGGGTTTGACCCAGCCCCGCTACAGTGACAAGCAGAAATGCAACGCTATATAGAGTTCAAGAGGATGGGCTAGCCCAACGCGAACGCCTGCCAGTGAGGTTGACGTCACGACATTGCGCGTGCCTCGCGCGCCGGGTAGCGGAACAATTACTTGTGGAAACAGGTAGGATGGCTTCTACCGGTAATGTTTTGTATGGGTAACTGTTTAGTACTTTTTGACACCATTACTATTAAACGTAGCTCAGATTTGAGTTAAAGGAAGTTAAACTGGTCTTCTGGTAATCATACTGAGTAATCTAAATTAAGTTATAATGCATATTATTAAACTAAAGCTATAGACAGTAAGACAAGGACACTGGTACTATGCACCTGCCCAGGCTTTCCAAGGCATGATGCGAGGCACTGAATACTCATTGTCAGCTTTTTAAAAACTGCTTTTAATACACCTGTGTAGTTTACTAACCAAATGTAACATTTAAGCTTAAGTAATATAAAAATACTTTCCCCCTTATTTCTTTTTATTTTTAAAGGTAGTGTTGTTTCTGATGTTTGTTCTTCTCAAATATTAATCCATTCTTGGTAGTAAAAAAGGCTTTAAACAGGAGATGTTTTTTGAAAATGTGTATGTTTATTTGTAAATTAATTTAGATTTACTTTCATTATTTTTAAATTTTAGTGACTGTTTATAAA
This sequence comes from Lanistes nyassanus, assembly GCA_004794575.1. NCBI lineage: Eukaryota > Metazoa > Mollusca > Gastropoda > Architaenioglossa > Ampullariidae > Lanistes > Lanistes nyassanus. The sequence goes on from SMGT01014451.1 coordinate 230,890, forward strand.
GAATTTTTACAGTTTTAATCTTATCAATGTTTTATTTATTTTAGTGGTTAAATAATGTTGATAGAATAAGTAATGTTACTAATAAATTTTATTATGATAAGAATTGTATTAATGAATAGGGATGCAGAAGAAAGAAAGAAAAGAAAAGGACAGAAGGAAGAAGAAGAAATAATTTCACGGTTTGACGTCTGACGGATGGGATCTGGACGTGCTTAAACAGTTTAGGACAGTCGCATGGCAGCCCATGGAAAGAGAACTATACCAGGGTTATCCCCGAGACAGTAACCTCTAGGAAATACATTCTCTCTGGTTCATTCCCATCCTACCTTTCTCCTACCTTCTTCTTCTTCTCTCTCTCTCTCTGTTCCTCCTCTCTCACCATCTCCGTCCTAACAGACTTGTTTGTGTCTCTGTCAGGACGCAAGTCACCAGAGCGGAAGACTTCCCTGAATCCTAGGGAACGGCACATTGGTAATTATCGATCACCCAGGCCCGAGGTCTTACGTAAAGCTTGACTGAGTGGACGTCACTGTTCGCAGTGGGGGGCGCAGCGTGCCGGCTCGCCTCCACCCCCCCCCACTTGAATTCCATCTTAGGTGTCCCTGCAAAATAATCCTCCACTCGGCTGATTCTGAGTCCAAGACCTGACAAGCCCTTTTGAAATTTAATGTTTTTATTTGATTATGTCTCTCTTCGAATTCCTTCTTCGTGCTTTCACTATATAATCTTCTTGTTTTTCTTTTCTTTTTTCATTATTGTTCTTCATCCTCATATCCGACACGCACAACGATCGGGTAGAATATGTTCAAACTGAAATCTTAACACACTTGAATTATGCTGTAAGTGCGGGGTTTGGGGTAAAACTTTCTTCCAAAATGTATTCATTACCATTTGTTACTTTCAGTGGCTTAGAGTAATGTTTTGGTGTAGAATGGCATTGTCTCTTTAGGTAAACACACATGCCGACGTTTCATCCACGGTCAAATATTTGACAGGTTTTGAAATAGTTCGTCTTTCCATTTGCAAGGTTCTCTGTAACGCTTAAAGCACACATTACATTTCTGCATTTTATTCAGCAAATATTTTCTGCGGAGGTCAAGTTACAAGCAGCACTCAAATGAAAACGTTGTGACAGGTGTTCCTTTTATGACCACGTCAGGCGCTGTCAGCCGGATGTTTAACAATCTTGAGAGCCTTGTGGGTAATGTCAGGTGGGGCACAAATATTTACACGTGCTTCCACACGCACACACTGACACACACATACACACATGTGGGCAGACACAAACCCACACTGAGACGTATAGACGCGCGTTTTCTCCCTCACCCGTGCACCCACCCACGCACCCGCGCTCCCACGCACTCACGCACACACGCACGCACCCACCCACCCACTATTCCACTCACTCTCTCACCCACTCCAAAGATTTGTTCCCTAAATGCTTTGGTGTCTGGTGTCAGCAAGACCTACAGAACTGAGTTCCGGATGTCATCGATAGATGGCGTGATAGCAGGCGAGCAGCCGTCCCCTTGGGCAGAGAGTGGCCAGTCCCACTGTGCTTGAAGTAAGTATCTCCAAGCATTGCAGGACTTTTTAATTGAACCACTGCCGCCAGACGGCGTGATAAGTCGCGAGTAAGTTACTCCCAGGGACCAAGGACATTGAGACACGCAATGACGGCGGAAGGCGCTGAAAGAGAAGAAAAATAATCATGTCCACGATAAAAAGTTTACAAAGACACTACTTGTCAGTTGCTGGGATGTACAAGATGTACTGTTAACCACAAGTACTTCAAAAAAGGTCACGAAGCTAGTGATAAATTGAGTCCTTTTGACATCTGTTAGATAATGTAAATACAAGATTTGTCAACTGCATGACTGTCAGTACGAATGCTAAAAATTACATGTCGGCATCACTGAGCATTCACCATGCTTTTCTTCTGCCAACTTTGTATTTATTTATTTTGCTCACAAGAGTATCGATCAATGGTGTAAACTTGAGATCTTCTGTTAGTGACAAGTGTATTTATTTAAAAATCTGTTATTGATGATAAATACTTTCAATATGTTAAAGGTAGTTTGTAAAGATAATGATTAATCAGTTGCCATTGGTGAGTATTTGAATGATTGCTTTCATGGATAAGTAAAACCATTCATTCATTCATTCATTTTGTGTGTCCATGATTTCGTTTTGCCGCCCAATGTTCAATAACGCCATTTTGTCTTTGATATTTATGTCGATCATTCACCTGCATTCTATTTAGTTCCCATTCAAAACGCCGTGTGCCCTACATTATTTGACGTCACTGTCATGTGAACAGTGACTGCAATAGAGCTATTTTTTAAAAAAAATTAAAAGCAGGTCTCCTCAGCCACATCTGACCTTTCGTAACTCTATTCTGTCTCTCTGGGTGGTTGGGTGTAACAAGTGGGAGGGTGGTAAAAGTCAGAGAGAGAGAGAGAGGGGGGGTAAGAAGGAAATTCACAGGAAACATATATTTGTGTTCCGTCTCTAACGCCTGAGCACAAAGCGAATAAACAGTGCCCACTTTCTACTCCACCCCGAAAGAAGAGGCAAATAATTGGCTGTCGTCTGATTGCATCGAAGCAACCATGGCGACTGTGTTGAGGGCGTGTGACGTGGGAGGCCGGGGAAAGGGGCAAACAATTGCCTCCCCTGTTCCTGCTGCGGCTAATGCCGACGATATAACGAGGGGCGATAATTATGCGGGTCTTGCACGAAATTTTCTGCTCTGCTGGACCGAGGTAGCAGTCGCTATCTGGGTCAAGTAGCCATGAGCATGCACGTGAAATAAATGACCTCCTGTGCGTGCACAGCCAGTGAAAGAGAACGAGCGAAGCTTGAAGGCGCCTGGGAAACAGAGGGGTGGCGGTGAATAAAATGGCCCACAATTACAAATCAACTACCGTACTGCTTGGGACGCAGAAATTGTCAATAGATCGCGACTGTGAGAAGTCGGAAACAATGTCAGGATATTAACCCTAACTGCCTTATTGACAGACGTCACCTCTCTGCACAGGGAGGGTCCCGAAATGGATAACACTTTGACGTCTCTCACTCTCCCTTTCTCTCTTTATATAGCTCTTTCGGTTTAAAATAAACAAATGTTATGGTTTTGCTTGGCTTGACTTTAAAAAAAAAATATATATATATGAAAATGGCAGCGCTCACACATAGCCGTATGCAGATCTTTTTGAGGATCTGCCAAGTTCCTTTCTTTCGGCCCTCTCTTTGCTACGTTTTTAGGTACGGTAAGCTCCCTTTAGGGCACAGGCGTCTGCATACGGCTATGTGTGAGCGCTGCCAGTATCTTTGTTGGAGTTATCTATATATATATGCACACCTGTTCAGGAGGTGTTTGGTGTGGTCTTTTTCAAACTTTTTTTTTTTT
>SMGT01014451.1:242705-274170 GCA_004794575.1 Lanistes nyassanus
CCCCCCCCACACACACACCTCTGGAATTGCCGAAATCTCGATTGGGATTTTATCTACGCTGTCTAGGTGTCTAGACTGTTTTGATAGTGCGTTCCCCTGTGTGCGCGTGTGTGTGTATCAGGTTGCTTTAATGTGTGTGTGTGTGTGTGTGTGAGAGAGAGAGAGACAGAGACACACAGAGACAGAGAGAGAGAGACAAAGAGAGAGAAAAGTTTGGGTGAAAGGATGGGAGTGAGAGGAGGAAGATAGGAAACGAAGACTATATATATATATATGGGACGAAGGGGCGGAGTTAGAGAATTCATCGATATATATGTGTACACTCTACACGTACAAACCTCTTGCATGTCAACGCGAATCGGGTGTGCAATGAAGTGCGTGCGCCGATGTATGCACGTGTTGCCTGTATTTCCCTCTCCCCTCAATCCCAGTCCATCCTCTGCCCTCCCCCCATCGTGTCCATGATGACTTCTGTGGTCTGTGTGCCCGAGCTGCCCTCGCCAGCGTCACACGACCGTTTTCTTTTAACCGGATCTCTCGTCCGCTCCGTTTCTCATCAATTTTCCATGCACCTTGTGTTCCATTCCTTCGCCGGCTGTTTTTTTTTTAAAGAGAGAAAACGTATTTCCTATTTTGTGGGGATCTAAATGCACGAGACGTTCGGCAGTATAGCAAATAATTTCTCTCCCAATCCACCTTTTTCCCCCTGATCTCTGTGTTTCTTTTCTCCTTTCCCCTTTTCTCTTCCCCGCTCTCTCGTCCCCCTCCCTGTGAGGACGTGCGTGAATGCATGTGCGAACGATCGCACGTGCCTCCGTCCATGTTCTGAGTTCAAGCAAGAGCATCAGTGATTCCATCAATCATTCTTTATATATTATCTGTGTGTGCAGGAATGTGTTCATTAAAAAAATAGTAAGTACAATTGTTTTGGGCTTATATAGCATATCTACATTTCACTCATATCGTAGTTTTCTGCTCAAACTTACGGTATGGTGAGTGAAACCTTATGGCAAATGTCCTTAGTAGCTTGAAAGGTATGAGTTAAGCAGAGGAAGGGTTTGGTGGTGGTGGTGGTGGTGTGGTGGTGGTGGTGGTGGTGGTAGTTATTTAGAGGGACAGTGCTTCCACCTCGCGGTGATTTCGCACTATGGGGGATGGGGTCCTATTACTAAACTATGCATTGAAAGAACCACCAGACTGATGGCTGCAGTAAGATGGTCAGTGGGGACAGGCAGTTTAATGTGCGGGGAAATGGCGGAATGGAGTTTGCACAATGTTTAACTCCAGGAAATAATCCTTGGCCACACCAGGATTCGAACCGGCAACCTTCCATCTGCTAGTCCGCAGCTCTACCACTTGAGCTAACCAGGACCCTTAAAGAAGGGTTTTAAGTGGCACGTTCCCTAAAGCCAGTTACCAGCAGCTCCCCAACCACCAGTCTTTTAATCCCCACGGAATCCCTCCCAACCAGTCTTTTGTTTCGCGAGATTCAGGTGAACCGTGGCCAACTCAGCCTTCGTGAGGTCACACTTTGAGGGCTTCCCGCCCCTAGCGAATGGAAGCAAAGTATACGGCACAATAAGAATTAATCTGGAACCAAGCTGTGGTAAAGTGTGCAAATAATTATATTATATATTAATATATTAATATTTAAAAGAAAAGATCTACAAGATGACAGTTTTCTGCACAAGATGACCGTTTTCTGCTGGTTTCAAAATTTCGTCAGAATTCTCCCCTTTGTCCGAGCCAGCGCGCATGCGTGTCTTCCAGAACACGCTCCCATGCACGTCATCGGAGGTCGTCATTTTCGCGTGCCAAGCGCGCGGACGGCGGGTGTCTAAAGATAGAAGCTGCTTGTTGGCACAGACACCCGTTCACTTGCGAAGTGATGGAGGCCGGAGACGGGCGAAGTAGCTTATAATAGGTTTTTCTGCCCAAATGAGTTGGACGAAACTTGCCGGAGGCCCTTGCTGAAATTCCGTACCAAAGCCAGATTTTGTCACAGGTTATGGGCCGACTAGTGTTTGGATTATCCGTCTAACGCTAAAAGGAATGACAAGAAAACTTTGAAAATAAAAGTTTCTCTCCACTTTGTGCTGTTTAGTTGTCTCCTCACCTCTTCAACCAGAGCTTGTTTACAGCTTGCTGAAGTATATCTGTATAAAGTAGCAGCCATTTAAGTCTATCAGATTTCTCTCCCCTGTCAACCCTACTTTCCCAGGCAGCAGCACTGTGACAACGCTGATGATGCTATATCTTACCGACAATGACAGCGATGATGATAATGATGGGAATGAAGAGGACATGTGCAGAAGGATCTAATAGAAGCTCACTTTATCAGTGCGGTTGTTCGATAGTCATGGTTGAAACATAACCATGAAGTCAAATAAACTGAACCTGCGTGCATCGGGAAGCTCACAGTGTTTTTTGACCACGCTGTTCTGTTCCCAACAGCCAAGTGCAGCCCTGCAGGATCATTTTCCTTTTTTCTCCGAGGGTTTGTCGTCATGCTCCGATGTTACAACCGTGACGGAACATTTGCTAGAAGCTTTCCAGGTGACAAAACTATCTCGGGCGGCAGATACATTCTGCCAAAAAAGTTGTCATATGGTGCTGAGGCAAATGTCACGCGGGGCTCAGGCAAGTAGGTGGAGGAAAACTCGGTTACTGCCGAGCTTTGTCACTGTGTCAAACGTCTCGACACACCAGTACATAGGTGACATATCAGTACATGGGTTACACCTCAGTACATAGGGGACACATTAGTACATAAGTGACGCATCAGTACATAAGAGATACATGCGACCCTATAATGTCACGCTTTAGCGCAGAGTTTAAGTTGCTAATAAAACGAAACACAAAAGTGACATGTTTGCTACAATACAATACAATACAATACAATACAATACAATACAATACAATACAATACAATACAATACAATACAATACAATACAATACAATACAATAAATACAATACAATAAATACAATACAATACAATACAATACAATACAATACAATACAATACAATACAATACAATACAATACAATACAATACAATACAATACAATACAATACAATAGATCTTTATTTATCTATTTCGGAAATTTGAAATGTCTGTCACACAGACGGCGGATACGTACATAAATTACACCACAATATCACTGTACAATCCACAAATAAACAGATCGTGCGTATACCACACCATGTCACACACACCAAATGACCACACGAACTTCATTTTACATGTACAATACATGTTACAAACGTCTCACCTGTTATCTCATAGATCGTACCGCTACTCATAACCCAACAAGCACGCCCATGCAAAACACCGGAGGAAAACAGAAGGACAACAGCGTACGTCTTGTGACGGGAGCAGCTGACAGTCCGTGTGAAAATGACCTTGACAACAGTTGATTGTGTATGTGAACGGCTGTAGGTATAAAGGATTTCTTGTACCGTGAGGTTCTAGCACTAGGAACTCTGATCCTACCGCTTCTGGTAATCAGCCGAGAATCGAATTCCGGTCGGAGTGTGCGTGATTTGTCAGCCAGAATAGAGTCAGTCTGTTTGTCACTAGTCTAGTGTACATGGTGTCTGTGTCATCCTGCTTTTCCCCAACTACCCCACTGGCTTTCTTGATGTTTTCGTTCAGTCTCCTTTCGTCTTGCTTAGAGATGCTTCCGCCCCAGCTGCAACACGTCAGTCCAAAAGTCAGGACACTACAGACCGCAGAAGAGTAAAACGTTTGTAAAAGCTCCATCTGTGCGTTAAAAGATCTGAGTTTTTGCAACAGAATAGACGACTGTGTACTGTTTCAATGATATAGTCAGTGTTGTCTTTCCATGAAAGCTTTTCATCGATCAGCTTTCCCAGATGTTTATAGCCCCTTGACCTTTCAATAACTTTCCCCTTTATTGCAGTTTTCTCGCGATCAGGACTATTTTTCCTAAAACCAATGACAATTTCTGTTTGTTTTCCCCCATTCAGTTCCAATTAGTTATCACACCATTCTACAAACCTGTTCGTCTCCTGTAGTAAGAGTCGTAATCCTCTGTGATTAGTCCAGTGTCGTCAGAAAATTTAACAAGTGAGCATGAATCACTTGCATGTCTAAATTTAGCTGTGTACAATGAAAACAGGAAGGGGGAGACAAAACTGTTTCCTGAGGAGCACCTGTGTTAGGTAACATGGTGTCGGAAATTATCTAATTAGTGATACGAACAAAGTGTGGTCTGTTAAATAAGATAGAATGCACGACGCTACTGATATTTACGAGTGATTGCATCAGTTATAGTGGGCGTTTGGCCAAGCGAAAATTTGCAAGCACAACAGAAAGCTTAACGTGTCTAAACAGAGGGGGTGGGTGGGAGGTGTAACTACTTTCTCAAATTCTGAGTGCGGTCTGTTCAATTGCTAGATTTTAGGCTTTAAAATGACAGTGTTTAATAGAAGACATTCATTTTCAGAGGGTGCGTACAGAAGAATAATGCGTGCAAATAAAGATTAACCAATCAAAATCAATTGTCAAAATGGAAGAAAGAATGAGGAAAAGAAAAGAAACAACAACAACAAAAAACAAAACAGGAAAGATGGAAGACTCGTGTAAGGGCGGAGGGGTAAAAATGAAACAGACAGAACAATATAAGCAAATTGTTTATTTCTGTGGGTTTTGTTGAAATACCACTAACCAGCTGCAGGTTTTTCGTATTCGCATTTCGCAGTTTGCTATTTCGACTTTTCCATTAAAGCATTAGAAGTTTAATATTCCTGACACACCGGAGTGACAAATCATTCATGAGCGTTTCTTGAAAAGCATCGTAATATTTCAAGACCATTGCAAGATTGTAAGTTTTTTTTAAATGAATGTACCACTCTGCAGCTAAAGCTTTCTCAATTTTGTAATCTCCAGAAGTTCACAGATAGCATGGTTACAGGGATCTATGCTGTTTACCGAAAAAGAATCCCGTCATACTTGAACTGTAAAGACCGTCGGCACTGAAATACTCACCTTTGCCATTTCTCAGATTTCTGGACAAAGTGCCTAAGCAGGTGGGCTTAAACGTTTATAAAGCTATTTCGTAAACCTGGCCTTCTATTGTTAGCTATACAGTTTCAAGCAGCTCCTAATGTATCCTATTTTCCGTACGCCCCTGCAAACTGAACATCTCGAGTTCTGAGTAGGTGTCTTTTCATTTTCCTCGCAGAGGGATCCATTTCAGCCTGGTCTGGTCTAATGTGGAGCATATCTAAAAATAGCTCAGGTGGGTTGGCACGATTTATAAGAGTCAGCGCTGAGGCAACAAAGGAATCAAACGTATTCAAAACGAGGCTGTAATTACTGCTGTAGGCGAATGGGAAACCAGCGTTCCACTTCAAGTCGCGTTGTCAGACGTTTTGCCACTAGCATTCCATCACTCAGTCTGTGTATGCGTGGGGCTGTTACAGACAGCAAGGAAAGAGGAAATAAACTTCTGAAAAGAAAATGAAGTGCACATCAGATCATTTTTAAAAGAATACGAGAGAACTATGTAGATTTAAGATTATCAATTGCAGACTGGCTGACTTCATTTTTATTTCATTTTTATTTCATTTTTGAATATAGGACTGTTGTTCGTTCTATAGTATGGTGATTTCTTGTGTATTAGAATAAACAAATTCTTTACTTGATCCTTTGCGTTTTGTCGATTTACAAAATAAAGGAATTATACACTTGGTCTCTTAATTTCAGAATATAGACCTGCGCTTTGTCACAGTAATGTGATAAAGTTAAGCAAGGATTAAGATAAGTTATAAGATAAAGTCGGTGATATATGCTTCATGTAAATTATAAAAGAAAGCCAGTCTTAAATAATAAGAGTATTAGGGACTAGTAATATTAACGAATTGTCCAAATATTCTCGAAGGGGCAAAAGCTGGCCTACGATTTCTTACACGTAACATGTGCACTCTTCAAACAAGTTCAAGTACACTCAGAAGCCAGTATTTTAGTCACAGTCAGCGGATGACAGCTGTGTTAAAGCCAGCGGCAAACACCCTTTGTCACAGGCAACTGGGAACTGGCCACAGTCAGTTAACTAAACAAAAACCTCAATTCAATTAGTCCCATTCAGAAACCATGCAATAGTTTAGGCATTATCATCTGTTAGTCTTATAACGACAGCCAGCAGGCAAGCTTCTGGCCAGAGCCAGAGGGCAAAGTCAGTCATAGAGCGATATTTGGCATGTCGTGATAGCAAGCTCTTGATGTCACTGGCCTTTTAGACTGGGAGATGAGGGGACTCAGGCAACACGATAACTGACAACACGCGTGAATCCTCGATGTTCGAGATCTGGTCCGTGATATATTGCAGTCTCCACAGCAAAAGGCATGCTTTTCCGATAAAGTTTTTATAAGGCAGAAAACGAAACCCTTTTTAATAAGGGGGTGTTTTCTCTGTTTACCGATGTGACGATTGTGAACGAACAGCATAGTGACTGATCGTTTTCTGCTGAACAGCAGCCCACAAAAGTTAACTATAAGTGAAATACATTTACTTAAGACTTTAAAAATACCATTTATTCAGAAAATAAAAATCCAAACAAAGCGTTAAAATCACCCGATCGTCAATGCTCTTGTCAAGCCGACAAATTCAGTGTGTAAATAAATGTCATTAAAATCGACAGTGAGTCAGCTGCCGAAGACAAGATAAACTAGTTCTGTTCTCCAACCACTACACTGCTAAAATATAATAGGAACACTTTCGAGAGATCTTATGGAAAGAAATGCAAACTGGCATTATCTGCACTGGGCAGCGCACATTCACTTACAGCACAACTGAATGAAATTCATTTTCTTTTTCACCAATTTTTCGTTGCTCGAAACGTAAGGGTTTTCGGCACTTCTGCCTTCCGCCATTGTTCACAAGCCTTGGCCTCCACTCACAGGAATGATGTCACACCCGTGCGGGCAGTTTGAATACAAGCGTGGTTTCGCGAAAAAAAAGTTCCTGGAAATTTGATTGATTTTGCATGCACCAGGTGCAAATGGGGATATTTGATGGTGTATTTCTCGCTAAAGAAAAGCAAATATTATTTTGATTTTGGAAATTGAATTTTGTAATGAACCCGACAAGATGACTAATGAGCAGTTTGGGTCTCTTTTAACCTTTTTAGGCCACTGCACAGTTTTCCCAAGGGCGATTCGTTTACAGGGCTATCTAGAATTCAGTTTGAAACTTTTATCAGTTACAGGCTAAATGTCTCCCTAAATGACAAGGAACCGTATCAGAACCGTGTCAGTCATCTCTTGTGACTTCCTCTCTAGAGGCGTCGCGAAAGCGAATTTGTAGAAACACACACACACACACACACTTTCGAACTTACGTTTTCATAAATGCCATATCGTAGCAGCATCTGCTCTTCTCAAATGCTGCCATTGGCCAGATATCCGAGACATGCTAGACAAGTAAGAAATATAGAACTTCCTCCGTATGACGTCAGAAGGAGTAAACTTCTTGCGTAGTTCACTTTTTAATGTCCACAAATGGGATTTGATAGCAAACTTGAAACCGTTTTAATATCAACGCGTCTTGTTTCTCTCGTGATTGTCTACCTATCTTGCGTGCGGACAACGGAGGTGACAACGGAGGTCAGATTGTTGTTTGACTAAATCTTTATCGTTATTTCAAAGCTTCATGGTGTGTGGGGGTGGGGGTGGGGGTGGGGGTGGAATTGGTGCTTAACGTCCAGCCGCAAACTATGTGCATATCAGGACGATGTTGCTTAGAAAAAGTTTACGTTCTGCCACACGTGGGACTGCTGGCACAACACGGGCCTCAGTCTCACCCAGTCACATTATACTACCAACGGGCCAACCAGTCCTAGTACTGTTCCCTGTAGTGCCAGGCGTCTGGCAGGGCAGCTACTAGATTGCCAATTTTTAAGTCTTAGGTATGACTCGGAAGCGGACGCCTTAACCACTAGACCACCGAGGCGGTCTTATGGTGTAGAAAAAATTTCGGAAAAGGTACGGTGTGCACATAAGCTAGAAAACTTGGGGCTTGGACCAAGAATCACATGGGCGGTTGTTTGGTGCAAATGCATCGTGTCGGATGCATCAGTTCTGATCGCTAAAGTGTATGATTTATATTACCGTTACAATAATCTAATGCTAGCACACGCTAGCCTTGTCCGGAAATGTTGATTCTGCTAACATTTTCAGCAGGTCTATAGAGAATTAAGAGTCAGGAAGGTGGAGGCTTCTGCATGGAAATAGCGTACTAATTAACCTGCGTTGCACTGAGGGGCTTTGCGTTACCAGATATGCATCTTCGAACCGTTGTAGCAAATGTATTTCAATGCGCTTGATGTGCATTCACTTGTAACAGCGGGAACGTTAACATTTCGATAATCTACTCTCTGGACGATGGCGAAAACGACGACCGAAGGACAAAAAGCTCGCTTCGGATGCCCAGGGACGACAGGCCTACTTCATTTCACATTTTCGCATTCCGTCTCTCAGATCAAACCACAAAGTGATTTCCAAAAGTCAAACTGAATTTGGTTTGGGCGGTCTCATATGCGACACAGTTTGACGAGTGAAACCGATGCTAAAATAATTTTTGAAAGTAATCGCTCTGTAACAAACAATTAATTGGCTAATTCCACTCGAACGATTTCTGATGCAATTCATGTTTATCGATACAGTATAGCTCGAATTTTTACAGAAAATGCAATCTTTGACTAAATTTAAGTGCTGCGGTCTGTCGTCCTAATCGAAAACCACATCCCGACAGCGAGGCAGCACTCTGCCGGCCATTAATTCATGTCCTTCACCTTTGGCCGCTGACTGGAATGAGATTTTGGAAGGAGAAAGTGCGGATCAGACGACAGATCCCGACAGAAGAGACAAGCTAAATTCTGGCTGGACAAGTAGGGTAGTTGTTGGTTCTAGAAACCACTACAAAAAGAAGAAAAGATATTTTTTTTTCATATGTGGGCGACGTCTGAAAGGTTTATAATACTTCATTTTGCCTACAAGTCACGGGAAGGTTTAAGTGCTAGCAACGTGTTTCGTACCCCTCCCCCGAGACAGCTTATCTCGAAGAGTATAGAGTTACCTCGAAGAGTATAAAACAGAGTTCCAGCTCAGCGAGAGCAACCAACAGAATGACGGGCTCTGGCCAGCATCCCTCCAAGTTCAAAGTTCTGCCAATCAATCGTACGCTTGCCCTCAGTCCGAGAGACATCCCCCAGCAATAACAGATAGGTCAGTACCTACATTCATTCATGAGTCAGATGTTAGGTGCGTAGGCTACTGTATATGTCAATATCTACTTTAGACTGCGCTGACAGACAGACAGGGTTAAGAGCAATACACAAAGCTCTAGCCTCAAACTCTGGATCATTTTGTGTATCTTGCTGAAGCTTTGGTCATCGATTTGTCTAAGCTAGCTTCCATTTCTGATGTAAAGGGGATTTTTATGCCATGACTGGATTATACCAGCTGTATTCCTTTTGGCTTATTTCTTTAATATATATATATATAGATAGATTCGTTTTTATAACATAAGAGGGTTTTGAAGCATGCTATTAGTATGTTACAGCAATTGCAGTTTGTGCGTGCATTCTTCGCAGTATTTTCTCGGGAGAAAGCTGTTGTAACAGATTATACTCTTCTCTCTTCTCTCTTCTTTTCCTAGTCCCGTGTCGCATTCCATTTCCTTTCTGTTCCATGGTAGAGAAGTCACTCTAAATCAACCACTGATGCCAAAAGAATAAACCATTTTATTCCTCCCATTCTGCTTCCCTTCTGAAAGTCTTGGAATTGCCTGCACGTTGGTGTGTGTGTCGTTTCCATCCACAAATATGCCTATAAATTTTATAGGGTGAATGCGTACTTTAGGATCAGACTGCATTGGTGTTCTTATCGCCATACGTAATGTCGGACAAATACACAGGACGAACGAGCCTTCGATCTAACTAATGACCAGAAGAGCAGACACGAATGGTCTCGCAAAGAAGGGCATAGAATTGTTCATGCACCCCGGCCCATGACCTGTTTGAGAGAAGTACGCGTTTCCAGATTTTATGACCACTTTGTGCGCTCGCACGGGCAGTAAGTTCCAGTTGACAGGACATGACCGAAGGCATCAAAAGGCCAGAGTTACCCGCAACGCTTCCTGCTGTATCTAACATCGGTACCCGACTCCTTGCTGGGAGGTCATCCGACTGAACACAACCTCAGCAAACAACATATAAACTACTTTTCATGTAGGCAATTTAACTTATGAATCCAGCCATTTATATTCAATTTGGATTTAAGCAGAGTTTAAGGTAAATTATGCTAAAGAGAACGGTTTTCGTCAAGACATGAAATTTAAACACACTTCCCTGCAAAGACTTTTCCCTTTAAAAAAAATCTTCAAGCGACAGGAGGCTATTCTATGTTAAAAGAATTGAGACCCAGATGAGCGGATCAAACATGGAACTGATGCTGCAAAGCTAGGGAAAGGTTTGATAGACAGTCACTAGAATTCCCCCGTATTTAGTGCAGTTAGAAATAATCTGTGTAGCATGAAAAAAATCTCTCGCCATTCTTGCATACACTTATTGGTGTTTGTTTCGCGTCTGTTAAGCTGTCCTTAAGATGGCGTTCTTTCGAAGAATAAAGTGACTTTTGATAACATCCATTTGATGCAAACTCGCCCTCGATCAAAGCGTCGAGATCACCCATCATGCACAGCAGCCCCCCCCCCCCACCACCACCACCCCAGTCGATATCTGTTAGGAGGTTTCCCAGGGCTACAGTTATTGCTATTTGTGTAAGCCATGCAAGCGTCGTCAAATATCAGCCACTTGCTAAACGTTTAAGACAATCTCCTGTCCATTAGGAAAACATTTGTACTTGGACAACGTAAAGATTTAGCTCCCTTGCTGTGATCTGTCCCCAGACTTTAGCTCGCCAGACAGCGATTTCTTGGATTTTGCAATTCCTGACTAACGTCGGCGAGGAGCCAATGAAATGGAAGGCTTATCGCCTTCGTATAATGCAGAGATATTTATAAACGAGCAAATTCATCTTTTTGTTTACATGTCTTGACTAAGAGGTATGGAAGCATCGTAACGTCACCTAGAACCACGAGTTCCCTCTTTCTAGTCATACTTATCTCATGTTCGTTTGCCGCGTCACGTTCTGGTTGGCACTGCATGTACAACGCGCGTGAAAAGAACGCTGCCAAAACAAGCCAGCCACCTAGACAGCGAGATCATGAAGTGTCGGTCGATATCGGCAGGGGATCGGCTCATAATTGAGACTATCGGACGACAAGGTTGTGTGTTGAAAATGGACAGGAACTCAATGACTTTACCTTAAAACTCGACCACTGTCAGGTTTGCAACTGAATGAAAGTTATGCTTAGATATACGTTGCCGTTAAAACAGACCCCGTCAGTGGGTGAAAATAATCCTTGTGTTTAGATAGAAGTTGTATTTGCTTTACCAGTTCACGTCACTCCAGTCAGGTCAGCCAATCATCATTCAGTCATCGATCCAGCTAACGGTAGATCGCATATGCTGCGTGCGCGCGTGCGTGATGATTAAGAACCTCGGAAACTGCAGTAATCCGTCGATGTACCCCTGCCCCCCGGCGCCCTTACAAGATCTGGGACCAGTTTTATCAGATCTAGAAGCCCTTAATGCTTGTGGCCGGGGCAACAAAAGGGATGCCATACGACAGTCAGTCATTGGCGAACATGAAGGTATTTAAACCTGTTATAATTTTTTTAACAGCATATACACTCCTGTAAAATAGATCACAGGTTGGTTAACAACAAACCAATTCTTGTAAAACTGATGAATTTTATACAAATTATTGACTTCATTGTGAAAATATTAAATTAAATATTTGCAGATATTGTGTTTATATACAGAAGGCTTTCAGTTTCTTTTCCTTTTTAAAATCAGTTCATTTATTTGCGGTATTGCATGCAGCACGTTTTAAACTGTGAAGGATGAGTTTGTAGCTGCTTTCCAAAACCGCTTGGGGCTGACAGGGGCGTGGGGGTAGAACTGAAAAATCGGAAAAGGGCAAAACAAAACTTCCATGCAGCCATTTAACATTTACTTTGGTGCCTCCAAAAGCAGTTTGTTTGACCGCTCAAAGCACTTATAAAAGTTGCCCCTGATGTAATATCTCGGACACTGACAACCATACGTGACTTCCTCTACTCCGAAGACAGATCATCTCTGCTAACAAGCTTCGACAAACTACGAACATATTCAGAGACTGAGCACATATCCGCCAACATAAGCAAGAATATGACTACTTCAGTGATCATGAACATCAAGAGGAACATGAACATTAATATAAAGGTGAACATTAAAATGAACCTCTATCATCAACACTGACATGAACATAAACATTATTTGATCTAATTTCTCCTAAAGTTTGTTTTCCAAAGGTTTCGGTCTCAACCAGTCAGAATATTATATGCCTGGTTGTGCGTGCCTGCACAAGAAGCTCTCGAAAAATCTCCACGTCATGCGACACTGTCAGAAGAGGCCGGCAGGCGATAATTTTCCGCGGCAAGTTCTGTCGAGGGAAGAGCCGTGGGCAAACAGCTAGGTCCCCGCCTGCCAAAATTACCTCCCCCACCCCCCACCCCCCATAAAAGAGACCTCAGCTCCAACAAGAGTGTTTCACCCATAACCCTAAATCCTTCATAGCAGGAACGCATACGACGCGAGGTGGTGATGTGATGACGTCAGATCTCCAACTGGCTCTCTCACGTCAAAAGAAACTCGTGTTAATGGGTCAGGATGGCGGTTGGAGGTATTCACGTTAAGGTAGCTTTGTAGCTCGCCGGTACCTGATAATACCGGTGGCATATCTTCCGCAAATGTTCCCGATCTCGCGCTCCGATGTAGACGAGAAGGAAAGTGCAAGAAGAAACAGACTAAACGGAAGTGTTCAGGAGATCTATAGTAGAATATTATGTGTCTTCTATCTTGTATACGATTTTATGAATTTGATATACACACCAGCCCGATCACAAACACAATCGTACATGCTGGCATGCTTTAATTTATAATAAGCTAGAGAACTTCAAAATGCGTATTAACGAAACAAAACTTTGTACGTACACGTCGACACTCACACCCCCGATATGCATGAGCAGGGGAGTTAAGGCGATGAAAGGAAGGAGAAGGGAAAAAAGAGTTGTGTGGGAGGGGTGGGAGAGATTAACAGGCTATTTAACCCTTAAAACATTTGATTGTTTTTTATCATTCTATTTGTAAAAATCTAAAACAGACTACCAGCAAATTAGTAAATCATGCATGTAGTGACGTCTTCGTTCCCCTCACCCCAGCCCCCCAACACACACACACACACACAGCCTGAGAAGCGGGTTAAAGAAATACAACTGGTTGTCGATAGCACCGGATGGGAAAGACAAGGTGACAGTGACAGAAGAGACATAAAAAAAGGATTGTTCGGCGAGAAGAGAGGAACACCGGAATTTCAACTGTGAGTCTGATACGCGCGTTTAAAGCTTCTTGTCTTTCTCTCTCGCGCGCGCGCTCGCTCGCTCGCTTCCTCGTTCTCTCTCTCTCTCTCTCTCTCACTTTTGCCTTCCCCCTTTCCCTTTCTCCCTCCATCCCTCAGTCTGTCGCTCTCACTTTTTGACCTTTGACCTTTGTCTTTTCTGTCCCCCGCTTCGGTCCCTCTCAATATTCTCTCCATATTCCTTCTGTATATACCCATCTCTTTATTTCCCTCTCTATATTTCCTTCTCCATATTTCCTTCTCTGCATTCCCCTCTATATACATTCCCTTTCTATGCGTATATATATATATATATAGTTCCTCCCTGTATATTATATTTCCCTTTCTATATATTCCCCTTCTATGTGTTCTCTTTCTGTATATTTCCCTCTCTGTTTCCCTTTCTCTATGTCCTTCTGTACATTCCCATACAAAAATTACCAGTTTATTACATCTTGATTAGTTTTTTTTGCTTCAATGAGAGCAGCGTGTGTGTGTGTGTGTGTGTGCAATCATTTTTAGTTTAAAATACTGCTATCATAAATGGTCACTAAGTATAAATTGAAATGCAATCATCATCTGCTTTGGGTAGACAGACAGACAGACAGACAGACAGACAGACAGACAGACAGACAGACAGACAGACAGACAGACAGACAGACAGACAGACTTTCCTGCCGAGCCTGTGTGTATGCATATGTATTCTTTGCGCCTCTCTTGTTTATCCGTCCATTGACCCATGGAGCCAGCCAGCCAACCAGCCAGCCAGCCATCTCCCCCCAGACCCCCATCCTAACGCTATTCGAAATCCCCTGTATGTACAGAAAAAAAAAACTCAGACGACGAGAACGAACTATGACCGCAGACACCTCTGTCTAATGATAACCTCAAGATGGGCCCAAATGCGAGGCGCTATCGAATTCCTTTCAAACAAACCCGGAAGACCCCCATGTTTCGTCAATTCCGGACCCGCTCACCCATATAACTGATGAGATAACGGTCAATCCTTGTCGAAATTCCAAGAATTGCTTCCGGTCGATTCGTTCTGCAGAAAGCAGGTGATCAGGGAAGAAGATGAAGACGAAAAGCAAATTAGAAGTATGCGAATAAGTGTCACGTCAGCAGTTTGTGGTCTAAGCGCTAATCAGAAGACTCCATGTAACCGGTCATATATCGAACGGGTAGAGAAGGCTCCAGAAGGAGCCGTCAGGACGTGCGACCCAATAAAGGCTACACAGTTGTGTTTTCTCCCAGAAAAAGCTAAATATGACATGTGCGAACGTGGACTTTCACTTTGTTAAATTCCACCAACACTTTGGAATTCTTTTCTCTGGCGGAGGAATATGATCAGGTTCCGTATAAGACTGTGACGCTGAGTACAAGAATTATTGCTGGTTCAGCCCTATTTGGTCTAAAGAAGAAGAATTAAGAAGAATTAAGCTAATTCAGTTGCTGCGCGAGCATCGGAGTCTCTCCCCCCCTCCTCCTCCTCAAGACCTAATCAGGCAAATAGAACTAACTTGGTGTTCAAAAATTTCCTTGCCTTAGCAGTTTGTGGTGGAAAAGCCAGTCTGAATAGGTGTTGCGTCAGCAGCTTGTATTCTAACAGGCAGTCAAAGGACTCAACCCAATGTTAACTGCGCCAACAATTGGCGACTCGGGGTTAGTGTGGCCGCTTGCCGTGTTCCGAGTCGCGCGCGCGAGAGCGTTTTGTTTTAATTAGAGATCGAAGAGGGGGCATGAAGGCTAGCACGTGCGTGCCAGTGTTAACAGAGGACGCAACACGACAGGAAGCGTTTTGCCGACCTCTTCAAAGAGTCGGCCGCCGGCAATCTCGAGGACTGAAAGGCTACTGCGAAAAAATATTCTGTGTTCAGATTCTATTCTTTTGCGACTTTTTTCTTTGTTGCAGTGGGGTGGGAGGGTGAGAATGTGAAAGGACGCTCAGAAGTCTCGGCCCGTTTTGTCTCAAGACAAAAGGTGAATAGCGAAAAGGCGAGAAAGAAAAAGAATAAAATTAGAAAAGTTGGGGGAGGCGTTGTTTGAGGGTATGAAAGGCTAAGTCTCCGTGTACCTTCTTTGTTCCGTTAATGGAACACATTTATAAAGCTTGTTATTCATTTCTCTTGATTTGTAGCAATGCAATCTTTTTCCCATGAGTAAATTATAACTGCCATATTTCTCTTTCTCCCTCCTGCTATCCACTCACTCTCACCCTATCTGCCCTTCCCTGCTCTCCCTTTGGTCAAAAAGTTCTGGGAACGCCGCAAGCCAGGACAATAAGGGCTAAGGGTTCGCATCTTTTCGCTCCGACATGCATACTTTGTGGATGTGGTACCAGCATGTCACTGGTGTCATCTTTTCGCTCCGACATGCATGCTTTCTCTGTGGATGTGGTACCAGCATGTCACTGGTCATGTCATATAGACTGGTCGTCGGAGAAGGAGGGAAGGGTTCTGTCAATGGACTTCGCATTTTTGTACCCAATGTTGTTCATTATTCTTTCTTTAACGATGCTTCTCCCCTCACATTCCTCCATCCCCCCACCCTGAGATATTCTATGGTGACACGACGTTACACAAAAGCTAAACAACCATCTCTCTCTCTTCCCCTTCTTTTTCTGTCTGTCCCCTGTGTGTGTGTGTGTGTACGTGCGTGCATGTGTACGTGCCCGTGTGTGTACACACGTGCGCACGTTCGCGCGTGCATATGTGTACGTCCACGCATGCATGCATGTGTGTGTATGTGTGTGCGAGTGCGTGAGAAAGAGGGGTTTCCGTTTCTCTCTCGCGCGCGCTTAAAGAATGAGCTCTGATTGGATTTCTGAACAGAAGGGAGGTGCTGTCGGCATCAATGAAGGTACACCAATGGGACAAAATGCACGAGGAAATGCAATTTAAAATCCTTTCCCACGGCGACACAAAAATCTCGAGGCCGAAATTAGCACCATTATCTTTTACGAGGGAAAGAGAGAAGATAATTCGATGCATGCAATCTTTCCCCCATCCTTCACTCGCAGCCCCCCACCCCTCACTCTGCCGAAATTCAACAGGGATGCACCAGAATGTTTCCATGAGACGTGGCTTTGACGTGAAGCAAACTGCTTCCGTCGTTATTTTTAGGCGTGAACACAGGACTTGCAGACTGGGTCACACTGCACGATGCTGATTACATGCAGACAGAACACAGAATAGTGATAAATATTTGCAGCAGAGATCAAAATGTTCCCTGCGCGTCAATACAGTTTGAGAATAGGTGTGCAAACTTTATTTGCGAGGATGCGAGAGGAGCTTCATGCATGCGCAGATCAGTTTTAAAACCCCGAAAGCTGCTTTACCTACTCCTTGAAAATGAAGAGCTGGGCTTTGTTGTGGAAGCGAAAGACTATCGCAGCATATAGATGCGCATGCGATGATGTTTACGAGCAATTTCACTGTAATATACTTGTATCTACGACTAAGTGCATAACAAGATCCAGTAGTAATACATACATGTAATGTGGCGAAATGTACAAGAGATTTTTACTGGTAACGTATACATGTATGTAATACGAACTGTATACGATAGGTCCTCAGGCGACGAAGTCTACAAAAAGTTTAACCAGCAGATATGTGTAGCCTGCTATGAGTTTGTATAGGTGTATGTGCGACAAAAAGTCTACGTGGAGTCACTAAAAAATATTTTACATGTGATAAATGGTAGAAAAGTTTCACTAGTAATATGTTTGAGTCACGCAACCACATTTATGAGAAATTTCACTAACATATACGTGTACGTGAGACGAAGTGTATTAGAAATGTATAATACCAATGTGGATAAGTGCTCGCGCTGCGACGGGTACAAAAATTTTCACTATGACGTATGTGTATGTGCGACTAAGTGGTAAAGTTTCACTACTAATATACAGGATTATAAGGGACGATGTGTATGAGAAATTTCACGAACATATGCGTATAAAGATGAAGAATGTCCCGGGTCCTGTTTTAGACTGCAGAAGAGTCGGGGTGTGTGTGGGACCCTCCCTCTGCTCCCTCAGACCGCCTCGGTGGTCTAGTGGTTAAGTCGTCCGCTTCCGAGGCGGAAGGTCGGTGATTCGCATCCCGGCCGAGTCATACCTCAGACTTAAAAATTAGCAATCTAGTAGCTGCCCTTTCAGACGCCTGGCCCTACAGGGAACAGTGCTAGGACTGGTTGGCCCGTTGTCAGTATAATGTGACTGGGTGGGACTGAGGCCCGTGTTGTGCCAGCAGACCCACGTGTGGCAGCACGTAAACCTTTTCTAAGCAACACCGTCCTGATATGTACCTAGTCTGCGGCGGGACGTTAAGCAAAAAATACCCCCCATCCCTCTTCTCCCTCTCTGCCTTACCTTCTCTCATCCATGGGTCACCAACCACCCGTATCCAGGAGGGTGAACTGGGAGGAGTGTGGCTGGCGCAAGGATGTCGGGTTCGGCAGCCAGAGTTCTAGCACATACGTGTATTTGGGAAGAAGTGAACAAGAAGTTCTCTAACGTGTACTTGGGGAGAAGTGAACAAGAAGTTCTCTAACGTGTACTTGGGGAGAAGTGAACAAGAAGTTCTCTAACGTGTACTTGGGGAGAAGTGAACAAGAAGTTCACTAACGTGTACTTGGGGAGAAGTGAACAAGAAGTTCACTAATGTGTACTTGGGGAGAAGTGAACAAGAAGTTCACTAACGTGTACTTGTATATAAACGACTAAGGCAGAGAAACGAATGTTCCCGCCAGGCTTTTCCTGTGCCTGTAACCTGATTGTCTCTGTGACACGACGGCACGCGACTTTCACGACACGCTACGGCAGACTGCGGCACGGAGCACGGGTGCAGGCCTGAGAGTCGTTGTCGGGCCTTGCGGCGGCCGCGATAGACGCTTCGCAAACGCTAGCAGCAGTACAGCAGCGGCAGCAGCAACCACCCGTCCTTTTCCTGTCCTGGCCTTGAGTGCCGACAGCACGCGCAGCGAATCGTACGAACGACCCGACGCTACTTTGCGGCGGGGGTCGCAGCAGCAACGACATCAGCAGCGGCGCGATTGCTGCGAGAAGCGGTAGTCTGAGTGCCGCCTCTACTCCAACAGATATTCTTTTGGTCTACAGCTCCCCGCCCCTCGCCCAACCTCTACACATACTGACCTACCACCTCCCCCCCCCCTCCGCTCCCTGTCGAGCGCTGAACCGCGCCGCTGCGGGTCTAGTCTCCCGACGCGCGTGCACCGGTGCGCGTGCGTGCAGCACGTGTCGGACGGTCCAGTTGCGTGTTGACACTCCTGTCCTGTGAGTGCGACGCGGCTGTGGTGGCAAAAAGACCTGCGCAGATTGTCGGCGCAGTGTCGCTGGCGCCACATCAGGAAACGCCACGTTCGCATTTCGCGCCACCCATCCTCGTTAGTTTGTCTGCTTGGGGAAAAAGAGAGAGAGATTTGCCTGTCCTAAAGGCTCTGCTGCTTGAAGGGTTATTCATCTTGGTTTTTTTTTAGTCGAGCGAAATACACAAGGCTGACATATTCTTGCTTCTTATCAGATTGGACTTGTTCGAATGACCGAGACGTGGATTGTCTTCACTGTTTTGTCCAGACTGCGGACTGGCAGCTTGGGTGAGCTTGGCAGTCTGTGTTTTGACGGCGTCATCTTTGGTGGGTTCCAAAAAACCCAACCCCACCTTTAGGTTGCTTGGGCTGTACGCGAAGTGCTGTTAACCAACGAGATTTACCTGAGACACGGTTTCCAGTCAGATTCCTGGTCTGTCTACCTGACAGCCACGACTCGAGTCTTACTGGTGGACGTGGGGTGGGGAGGGAAAAGCGGGGTTTTTCTTAAAATCTGGAGACTGGTGTAAGGTGTGCCAACCTGTCTCAGTCGACGATCGGTATCTACGAAAGAAAGCGATGCTGCAGTTGCTTTGATCAAAAGACATTATACGCCAGGTTGGACTGGAGGGAACACGTGTTCCCCTTTCAGGTGTCTGGATGCCATGTGATTGAAGAGATTCTGCTTGGAGGCAGACTAGCCAGCCCTGAACCGCGCGGAGGAACCTCGTGAGGAAAAACTGTGACAAAATTTGGAACGCATTCTGACTGATTCTCAGTCCAGAAGACAAAGTATATCTTAAAAGCGGCAAGGAGGAAACACGTTCCACAACTACAATGTTTTAGTGCTGTGTAGCAAAGGCACGACCGGGATCTCACAGACTGACGATCGTTACAGGAAGCGTGTGGTCTGACGTCATAACACGCGCATACCACTGACGTAACTGCTCGCCTGTCCAGCGTGCCAAACAGAAGAGCACGTTCGCAAAACTTGCGTAAGTGCACGGGTACTCAGTTCTGGAACGTGACCGTTTCGAGGAGCTGTGACATTACAAGCGGTGCCACTGTTTGACAAAAGCCTCTGCGGGATTATCGTTCAGGCTGAGAACTGTCTTGGCGTGGACAATTTTGACTGCAACTGTCATTAACGCATATCAGTAGAGAAAAAGGCTGGACTGGTGGGAAAAGACGTCTGCGGCTGTTGAAGACGTTTCCCTTGATACTTTGAGTGACCGCCTGGAGGTTTGTCGCTGTCTGCGGTCGTTGGATCATGCGTCTCGTCGGAATCTTGAGATCCAGTTTCGCCTAAACAGTTATACACCAACGACTAGCACGGCAGCAGAAAACAAGGATGTATGTTGTCATCGACAGAAACGCCGACGAGCAACAGAAAATGTGAGTCCTGGGCCGTCAGACTTACGACGTTAGGAGTCGAGCTTTGCCTAATCTCTGTGTTCACTTTTCGTTGCTCTTAACCCTCCTTATGTTGTCGCCATCACCACTCACTCCCATGTCTGTATGTCAGTCTTTCGTCGGTCTTCATGCCCTCTGTGTAAAGCCACCACACAGTCTCATGGCTATATGGCGCCCTTTTGTCAGCCTTAAACCTTTGTGTCACACACTCAATCCTGTGTGTGTTTCCCTTTCGTCAGCCTTAAACCTTTGTGTCACACACTCAATCCTGTGTGTGTTTCCCTTTTGTCAGCCTTAAACCTTTGTGTCACACGCTCAATCCTGTGTGTATTTCCCTTTCGTCAGCCTTAAACATTTGTGTCACACACTCAATCCTGTGTGTGTTTCCCTTTCGTCAGTCTTAAACCTTTGTGTCACACACTCAATCCTCTGTGTGTGTGTGTGTGTGTCCCTTTTGTCAGCCTTAAACCGTTGTGTCACACACTCAATCCTATGTGTGTGTATGTGTGTCCCTTTCGTCAATCTTAACTCTTTCTGTGTTACGTGATCGTCAAATACCTATTAGCTCTATGTTCAACGAACAGACAGGGTTAAGACTGACAACCACTTAGGGAAGAAGGAGCTAACGAATATTATAGTCGTTAAAGTTTTCTACTGATGCCAGGTGATAGGACAGGGGAGACGCTGACGAATGGAGAAGAACGCGGGGATGGGGATGGGGGGAGGGCTGGGGGCGGAAAGGCTGCTTTGATGTAAAGCAATCACAGTACTACTTCAAGGTATGAGCAACTCTGTCTTTATAACAAATTGACATGCAGAATTGTAAATATTTTTTTAAAAAAGAGTAATGGTTGTCCCGTGACCTGTTTTAGGTCGTAGGGGAGTGGGGGTGTGAGAGACCCCCACTTTTCTGTGGGCGAGCAGTGTGAGGATGATGCCCGTCTCTCCCTCGTTGCCTTGCTTTACCTGATCCATGGGTCAAGTACCTGTTCTCAGCGGGTGAACTGCGGAAAGTGTGGCGCTGCGAACCGGTTTCCGGATGGTCTAAATAATTTAAAGGGGGTGTCACAGATAACCTACAAAAACCACCGGAAGAAAAAGATGTACAGTTCTTTTTTTTTTAAATCTCCTCTTAAAAACGATACTTCCTATTTTTTGCACGTGGGAAATCTTCTTGTAATGACTTACTGCAGCAGAGAGCTTCGGAATACTGAATATTTTAGCCGGCAATATAAACAAAAATCAAAACTAATCAGAAAAGGGACGGCCCACTGTGAAAGTATTGCAACATTGACACTGACTCAGCAGTGGTCTCTGCTTAGAGTACGTAAATATTAGAACAATTAGAAAAGTTTTTAAGGGGGGGCGGAGTAGACTCTGTGATTTGAAACAGTAGACCAGACTCCGAGGGCTATTTCCGCTTCAGCGCTGGTAACGAACGCGCCACGCCAGTCAAGGGAAGAGAAATGGTGCGGGTGTCTCTGTCTAAGGGGACAGAATTCTTTGCATAAATGGTATTTTTGCGGCGTTGTGGAGGCCGGTAATGTGTCGGATTGTCTCGGAGTCAGGGCTGCCTCGCATTCATCTTGGTCAGGCTTGAAATGCTTGCTCGGTAATAGCGATAGGAAGTTTGACAGTAACGGACGCAGCTACTTTTGGCGCCTGGGATGGTTAGAATGCGCCTTTTGCTGAAAACGATTGGCCACAGTTTCGCTGCTGCAGGGAAAAAGAAAGTAAGGATTGCCAGCTCATAGGGGAAGGTGCTTTCCATCAAAACGATGTCCTTAACAGTGATATTGGCCATCCCTCCCCCCCCCACACACACACTTCCTTGACGACCGTCCCCCAGTTTTTTGTGGAAATGTTTTGGGTTAGTTTCGACACTATCTTCTCGGAAGTGTCCTAAACGGAAATTGAGGTGCGGTAATTTAGTGGAGGGTTTTAACAGCAAAATATCGTTGTCCTAAAATGGCCAGATCTGCACTGTTAAGCTGGCTTCACAATCGTTTCGCACTCGCTGATACCGCGAATGATTAAGCATTTGCTGCCGCAAAATGGCGAAACTATGGCGATATCCATGATTAAGGCACTTGTTAAAGAGACAGGACGTCTAACGCTAACAACAATCAACAAACAGGTAACGCATGTGACCCTATTAATTATTCTGTCACTGACATTTATATTAAAAAACAGAGAGTGTTTGTGAAGGCTTACGGAAAAGCTAAATGTGTGAACGTGTCAGTGATTACATCAGCTACTTATTGCTAAGGTGTGAAAGACATGAATGATGTCCAAAGATCATTAACTCTAACTTTCCAGAGAAAGAATCTCTGCATGCAACGGCCTATTATAATCAACAGTAAGTCATTACCTTTGTTAAGTGGAAGTCATAGCTGTGATATTGTAAATTTCAACAGAACAACTAATCACGTGATTTGTGGTGCAAAATGTGGCAGTGTTCACTCTGGGTGCATCGCCATTTTAACAATGAATGCAAAGTGCCTTGTCAGGGAAGCTGGCCACAACGAGCGATCCGATATCAATGATTGAAATCAGTGTCAGCGTCTTTTATCGCTGCTTCTTTCTTTATCTTTCAGATACTTTTTGGGGATGTTGTGACTACCACATCTAAACTAAAATTTTGCTTTTTTTTTTTGGATCGCTTTTCGGTCTTCTTTCGTAGCTGAGAGTTCGAGATACGATTACAGTGGGTCGTAGCTGCGAGTTCGAGATACGATTGCAGTAGCTGAGAGTTCGAGATACGATTGCAGTAGCTGAGAGTTCGAGATACGATTGCAGTAGCTGAGAGTTCGAGATACGATTGCAGTAGCTGAGAGTTCGAGATACGATTGCAGTAGCTGCGAGTTCGAGATACGATTACAGTAGCTAAAAGTTCGAGATAGGATTACAGTAGCTAAGGACTGGTTATCGGGCTTCAAGATCGTCAGGCAACCACAGAGTTTCCTAACTGTAAGAAGTCCGTGGTGGCGACAGGCAGACGAAAGATAACTAGACACACGATGTACGAACTGCGTTCACCTCGTGTGAGTTCAGCCCCTTATTTCAGTAACTTTTCTGTCAGACGTCAGGCGTTTCGAGGTGTCGTGACGTCACCACCAGCAATTTGACAATTTGAGAATTTCAACTGTTTCGAAACTTTTCAGCCAGAGATAGTTTTTCTTCCCCCAAATCCTGTTTTTGGCCGTCACATACGCACACACGCACGCGCAGCACACACACACACGCGCGCGCACGCACGCGCGGCACAAACACACACACGATGAAGCCTATGTAATGACAGGAGCAGGAGGGGAAAGAGTGATAATTAAAGCTGTTCGTGGAAAAGGAAAGTGGAGAAGAAACCAGAGTACCTGAGAAAAAGGCCACCTTGTAAACAGGTGCAACATGCAGGAAAGTGTGTGTGCGTGCGTGCATATGTGTGTGTGTGTGTGTGTGTTGGACGATCCTGTGTGTCAGTAGCAACCAGTCCCTTACCGACACTAGCATGCTAGGGACCACCCCTTCACTTGAATTCGACTTTGTCAGGGATACAGGCTTCACCGAAGGGTAAGGAACTCGTGACTAGAAGAGAATATAGGGATACGGTACATGCTGCACCGGAACTTTATACTGAAACCACAGAGGGACGTGAAAACTCAAAAATGATCAGAGACTGGGAAAGTTGTTTATAGCTGTAGACCTGTAGATCGATCTAGCAGCACAGAAGAT
Source organism: Lanistes nyassanus (assembly GCA_004794575.1). NCBI lineage: Eukaryota > Metazoa > Mollusca > Gastropoda > Architaenioglossa > Ampullariidae > Lanistes > Lanistes nyassanus. The sequence continues at coordinate 266,703 of SMGT01014451.1, forward strand.
AGGTCAAACCAAGGTAAAGTCTGAATCCAAGGCCCGTGGCTTGGTAACAATAACTTACCCGATCACCACCGAGCTGCTACACGGACGGACTGAAGCGACAGGCAGGCAATCGAAACAAAGCTTAGGAGAGAGAAAAAAAAAACCACGCACGAATCACAGATAATAAATGCGTTTGCGTGGATGCTTTCTGGATCTTTTTCAGCGAGACGTTTTGTACTTTCAACGTTAAGGCATCGGCAGAAAGGAAAACGGTTTGTCATCAAAATATTAAAGGTCGTCCTTCCCTTTCAGAACGTGAGCTCGTGCAGGGAGATCTGTAACGCTGCATACACCGTCTGCTGTAACGTTGTTCATACGAGGAAACTTTTCAAAACGTTGCACTGAGCAGACCTCTGCCTTCGAGTCTGCTGCTATTTATTTTTGTGCTGTACTAATATCCATTAACTGTTCTTCCTGTCTGCAGAGACTGCAACCAAGCTGGGTGCGGGTGGGGAAGATAGGCGCCAGCATGGAACAGAATGCCCCCCTCCCCTTTTGGAACGAGAAAATAAGATCGATCCCGCAAACAATGATTGCAAGTTTCAGAAACAGGAAGCCTTTGAGCATACCTGACACCCACCACCACCCATTTAACTAGCTATCCAAACTCTCTTGGAAAGTCTCAGCGTTGGAGTTTGTAATGACAGTGAGCACAAGATCGAGTCTTTCCTGTAGTCTCTGCATTCTGCAGTGTGGTGGAACATTAATTCTGACTAACATTGTTTTTCTGTCTGTCTGTCTAGGCGAGGGAGTCTCTGTGCGTCGTTAGTCTGTAGAAAACCCTCACGATTTAACACTTGCTAGCTGACGTTCTCGCATTAGTGTCGGCAAGGGTCAGGCACTGCCCAATGGCAATAAAAAGGTGTTAATAGGGCTCCAGTAATGCCGACACTTTTCTTCCACCAAGCACTGATCACTCTGATTCTCCTCAAACAGCTGGGGCATGGCTCGCGATCAACCTCAGCTTACATTTCACTGCGTACACTGCGGCAGGTTGATGCCGGTCGAATGGCAACAGTTTCGTTTGCCGGGGGTCTTCGCGCGTGTTTAGTCAAAGACTGAGCAGAGAAAATATTTTCCCAATGCTGCGCAGGCCATTCTGCATCTCGAGCTAGCGACAGCGGCGCGGAGAGAACTGTTTGTTGTGTCGATCAGCCGGTACGGGGCTCTAAACATTTGTTTGTTCGAAAAACAAGTCCGGGTTTGCTTGCGCTGTCGTCGGCGTTGATCCGTAGAACTGTTTTCTGAGTGACAGTAGGTGACGTCATTTAACTTGGCCAATCAGACTGCACGTCACGAAAGCGCCGAACAATCAGACTGCCTGCAGTTTCACTGCATGAGGGGAGCACCCTGACCTTTGGGGATCTGCTCACCTTTTTTTCTGAAGCCAGTAAAATACAGTCTTACATACAATATGCTAATCTCATAGGGTCACAACGGAAAACGTTCCAATTTCCTGGAAGATCTTTACTGCCTATATCCCCAACCTAAGCCCTACCCCTAGCCCCTACCCTAACCCCACACTTTACCCTTCCCCTAAATTCTCCTCCTCCCGAAACATAGTCCCTCTTTCTCCCCCCGCCCCCGGAAAGACCTGCGAAATATAGCTTGCCATTTGACTGGCTCCGCTTTTTACACATCCGAAGGAGAGCTCGTCATTTGATTGGCTCCAGTGAATTAGAGCTTTTACGCGCTGACACTACAGGTAATGGTCATACTAAAGGTTCGCTTCGCTTCTTAAATATCAACCCAAAGGAAGGCGTTCAAAATTATAACGAAGACCTCTGAAGTGTGTTCCTCCCCTGCCTGTCTTCTGAATTAAAATCAAAACATTTACGAAAGTCATTTGAGCTTAGATTGAAATTGTAATACCAGCAAATACTCGAAGGGTGAGAATAGAGTGTAAACGAACACATTACTGCCACTTTGAATAAAAACATAAGGCGACAACATGGAACTAAACCAAGTTAAAATTGAGAAAAACAGATTCAACGCAGATAAAAACTAAAGCTATGGTTAACTGAATAGAAGCAACACGTGGACAGCACGTAGGGAGCACAGGGAGAGGGGGTGCTATGAGAAGACTCAAGACAAAGACTAGATTCTAGAACTGCTGATGTGTCAGATCTTGAAAGCCTCGGTAACAAGCACGTGTTCGAACCTGTTTTGTCATTCCGACGAACAAGTCCTATGTACCTTGTGCTTGCCTCACACAGGCAATGGCGAATGAGAAAACTGGCGAAGATTTAGTTTAGATGCGCAAAACACAGACAAATATCGATTGATTTTATCAAAGCTAGATGCTGTTTCATCTTCTGACAGATTTTTGCGACAGTTTCATTGAGAGTTATGGGAACAACTCTATATCGCAGTCGAAACTGGATGAAGTGCAGAAGGCCGATCGAATTACCGCGAGAGGGCTGGAGGCGAGGGCGGGGAGGGGGATGACTGCCTTCGAATTGACTAAACGTAGTCGAAACTTGTGAGAGAGCTGGCATTCTTTCAGTTATCACAGTCGAGGTACTAAGCCGTTGCCTGAAAGAAAACCTAAATGAGGTGTGAAACCGGATGTTTGATCGTGATTACATGGTTAAACTATTGATAACGATTTCCTTTTTGGTTATTTATTTTCGTTTGTGTTCGCTTTGATTACCATGCCCCGGCTCCCCCCCCCCCACTACTGCTATAAATGATATTCAGCACCCCCCTCCCTCTTAGCTCTGTTTGCTAAATCATTTGGCTGTCTTCGTATAACTAGGGCATTACAAATTTAAAAGAAGTACTAGCTGTGTCACCTAAGGCCTTGTATACGTGCACAGTTGCGTTCAATGTGTAAGTGAGATAAGGCAGGAAAAACAGATCGAAACACCAGCAGCGCACTGAGGTTATTGACGCCATAAGGGGCTCGTTTTGTAATGTGGGATAAGTTCACATAGATGTAGTGGATATGCCGTACAGAATGCATCGATGATAACAAAGGAAAATAAATCGAAATAATGACACAGCTCGTCTGTAACTAATATCGTTAGAAGCCAGTTTTGAAATCAACCCTTTACACATCCACGCAGAATGATGGTTCCAGAACATAGATAAAAGAAACAGATCAGTGCGGCGCTAGCAAAAGGTGCATCGTCTGGTGCAAGAGTTTAACTTAATTTATGATGGGTAATATGATCTACTCATTCTGTCCGATCAAGCAAAAGAAAAAAACCCCAAAAGTTAAAAAAAAATTAAAGAGATTTTGCGTTTTGTTTTCAGGCATCAGTTCTGCTGCTGTGGCGTGGCGGCTGAGGTCTCCAAACGGCTGCTAGCCGCCTACCCAAGCTTCGGCAGCAACACGTGCGTTTAGCAACGGCAGCAGCGGTCGCAGTCAATGTTGGAGCACACCAGACAAGGAGAGCGCAGCGGCAAGTCCGTGGGATGCAGCGAGAGCCGGCGATGTAGACCGTGGACTTGTACAATGGATGTCTTGTCCATGCTTAAGCACACCATCATTTCCAATGACGTCAACCCCATCACCAACTACTTCGACCTGGGCCGCCAGACGGGCAGCGCCGGCCCCGAGATGGCCTGGAAGATCTTCGAGGCTGTGCGCAAAGAGGACAAGAAGGTGCGGCGCTCGTCCGTCCGTTTGTCTGTCCTTTCATCTGTCTGCCTGTCTGCTCGTCCGTCGGCCCATGTCGATATTGCCTGCTGGGGTGTCTGTCACTGACAATACGCCCACCCCCATCCCCCCACACACCTCCCGCTTACCACTTCCGTTGTGGATGTGTGCTGGTGTGTTTACTGCCGATCGCTCACTCACTCACGCACCCACTCACCCACCCACCCCACACACTCACTCACTCTGAAATGGACTTTGACGTGCTGTTTTATTTTAGCTAACTCATTTCCTGATCTTCTTTCTCGTCTCTTCCTCTAAGTAGGCCCATGCCGTCTTTTCCTTCCTTCCTTTTTTTCTTTCTTTTTCTATCTTTCTCTTTCTTTCTTTCTTCGTATATGTTTCATCCGCACATATGCACTCACGCGCGCGCAAGCACACACACACACACCGATCCTTTGACGCGAGGTATTCCCTTGGCAGCAATGGCTCTGGCTGTTCGTAAACGGCGTGGCCTCTTGGCGCCTTGTTGCACATTTTTGCGATACCCTGTCGTTGTTTTGTAACAAGGTCAGGGTTTATAGCTCTCATCATCATCATCATCATCATCATCATCATCATCATCATCATCATCATCATCATCATCATCATCATCATCATCATCATCATCTGCCCCGAAGCCTTGGAGACTGTTGGGGCACCACTGACGACTTGTCTGCCAGTTTCCTCCATTTCTCCCCATCCTCTGCCAGTCTCTGGGTTTCTGCGAACGTCAGATCGGTCCACTCTTGGATGTTGCTTTTAAATATCATTTATACGAAACAAGAAAGCGTTGATTTCCAGGGGATTTACATGAACGGAAAAACTACTACGGTGGACTTTTTTGAACGTTCCTTCACTCCCACCACAACTTCCCACGCGTTTGTTCGAGCCAGTGACAGAAGTGGAGTCCTACTCTCGTTTGATCCTAGCAGCAGCGTTCAATTTCCATGCTAAAAGCGCGCAAGGTTTTTACGATATGACTGAGAATGGAATCTTGATGCAACGGCCATGCGCACGCATCTCATAAATATGCAATACCAACAGGGACTGCGTGGAGCCGCCGCACTCATGTCGAATACCATTTGCATTGCGTTGAACAGTTTACCTACGCCTTCCATTGTCTCGGTTGCTCTGAGCCACGATACGACATCGCTGACCTGTCGGGATGGGGGTGCTGCCCACAGTGAGGGAGACCACCAGGTTAAGCTAGCGGCGTGCTAAGCTGCTTGGTTTAGCAGACAGCTAGGGGCTGGCGGCGCTCCATGCACCCGGCCCCTGGAGTTGTTTCAGCTGGCGATCTTGGTCGAGGTTTCTACTGGCTGTTGTTTCTCAACGGGCCCACATGCACACACAATCCCGCAAGGGCACACTCATACTCATACGCACACACGTACACGCATCCCCCACCCATACACAAAGTCTACATTTAAATTAATAAGTGTATCAAAATATACCGACAACATACAGAAGTCTGTTTGTTTGTTTTGGGGAGATGAAATTAAGATAGAAGGGGTAGAGACAGGGATGGAGAAATACGGTGGCCCGGTGCACGCACACGCACGCACGCACGCACGCACGCACGCACACAGACTGCGGCAAAAGTAAATTCCACAAGTGCTTGCGTTGTTCAATGGCCTAATTAAGGTGGTAATTAAAAGGTTTCACAAATTACTAATTTTTTATGTACTTTTACAGATTTGTTGTTGAAAGAGACTGCCTTACTCCCCCCCCCCCATTCTACTCGCGCGCGCGCACACACAACAAAACAAAAACACAACAAAAATCAAAACCAAATGATATTTTGAAACATAAGAACCGTTGGTATTTAAGATTTCAGCTGGTTGGAGAACTTTACGTTACCAGCCCATGAGGCTAATACAAATTTTGAAACTTTCCCATTTCTGGGTGGGAGGACGAAGGAGGGGAGGTAATTAACGATCATGGGGAAAAACGAATGAATGCGTCAGTTATTTAGAGTGAGAAAAACGTTGAAACTTGCTTACGAATGAACGGAAAGTGTCAAGAAATTTTTTTATTAAAAACAGCGCAAAAGGTTTTCGTTGTCACACATGCGATACTATCTGCAAATCTCGCCGGACGATGTGGTGAAAACATCAAAAGAAAGCTATGGCAGTTGATGGGAAAAAGCGATGCAAACCTGTGGTTTTCAGAACGTGTACGAGATCGCTTGACTTTCTCCCATCATGTTCTTCCTTTCTTTCATCGTTTACTTTTTCCAAGGTCATTTATGGTTGGAAGGAACGTCACATAGACAAGAAGTGCATTAACACATTATCAAACCGGTATTTTGAAATCCGTGCAAGCGTGATCAGGTTTTCAAAGTTGATACGTTGTTAATATCCCAAGTACTTTAGTGGTTTTCAAAGTTGATACGTTTTTAATATCCCAAGTACTTTAGTGGTTTTCAAAGTTGATACGTTGTTAATATCCCAAGTACTTTAGTGGTTTTCAAAGTTGATACGTTGTTAATATCCCAAGTACTTTAGTGGTTTTCATAGTTGATACGTTGTTAATATCCCAAGTACTTTAGTGGTTTTCATAGTTGATACGTTGTTAATATCCCAAGTACTTCAGTGGTTTTCATAGTTGATACGTTGTTAATATCCCAAGTACTTTAGTGGTTTTCATAGTTGATACGTTGTTAATATCCCAAGTACTTTAGTGGTTTTCAAACTTGATACGTTTTTAATATCCCAAGCACTTTAGTGGTTTTCAAAGTTGATACGTTGTTAATATCCCAAGTACTTTAGTGGTTTTCAAAGTTGATACGTTGTTAATATCCCAAGTACTTTAGTGCTCGTGAATTGTTAGCTGCCATGGGACATCCGTTGTAGCGCCTCCAATCACAGTCGTCTGGACTGCTTGTAGAGTTTATAAATTGGCCCCTGATGTGTCGCCGACGTCCAGCTCGTGACCAGCTCAGGGCTGAGAGGTCGACAGCCAGGCGCGCACTTCCTCTCCTGCGGCCATAACACTAGGACGCGTGGCCTTTCAGCAGACGGCAGACGCGAGAAGACCGCAGACACGTGAACAAGCTGAGTCCTGTCAGCAGGACACATTTAACGCTGTTCGATAGAATGACCATCACCTTTTCATGCCTAGCTTCGGGGTTGGGAGAAGTGGGGAAGGGCTGAACAGATAGCAAGACACAAATATTAATCAAGCAGCCAAGGCAAGCAACTCGTTTTCAGATAATGTCGCTTCCTTCGTAAGTTATCGAAACCTTGAGACAAAAGCTAAATATACGTTTTAATTTATGCAGACAATCGCAGACGCGTTGAAAATAATGTTAGAAATAGCCATACAAAACTTCTGTTTTTAGAAGACACACTTTACAGTTGGTTTAGTTCTTTTTATTATTATTTAAAGGCCCTTCTGTCGATCGGATCATCTGATTTTTCTGCATGAACGTCTTTGTATTCACACACATGTCCGCCCACGCACGTACGCACGCACGCACGCGCACATACACACAAACAAAAACCATTATATCAGTGGCATCCTCTGTTTCTCCTCCTGCTCCCCCTCCCCCCTTTATTTAGTGCATACTCAGTCGTACTGGAACATTTCTACAAAGAAAGAAAATATCTTTCTCTGTGAGTCAGATTTTGTCAGAAGGGATTGTCTCTATTGCTTTATTATGAAAGTGCGTTTAACGCCATAAATACAGGGAAGTCTTTTCAAAGAGACCAGCTATCTGTTCTGTGTGCTAGACTGTATCAAAGATGACTGGCTTTATGGATACCCTGTCTGTTCTGTGTGCTA
>SMGT01014451.1:293801-357385 GCA_004794575.1 Lanistes nyassanus
CAGATGAAGGTCTCCAGCAGCGATTAGTGTCCATCTAGCGGCGGCCTGAATTATTCAACTCAACGGCACTGACTAGGACGCCACGCTGGGCTCACGGTATTTCGTCGTGTACTAGGCTGATTCCTCCAGATCTAATTGTAAACTGTCTGCAGCCGTGAAATGGCTGCTGCCTGCAAACCATTTTCGCTCTGTCTCTCAGGTCAGCTAAGAACTTCTAAAACACCAGCCTGTTTTCAAAATGGTGTTTCTGACATGAATATCGCAAGTTTTTTTTCTTCTAAACTTTGTATGAGAAACCTGGTTTTGAAATGCATTTCATAAACGCATACCAGAAATGTGTTTCCGACATCACACGGTGTTTCACAAGGACACCCCCCCACCACCACCACCACCACCACCACCAAAACAATTTAAAATAAATTCCAGAGTAAATCAAGAATTAAGGTAGGGCCTACAAGGCACTTCAGCTTGGGAACTGATTGGATCATGACTAGTCCGCATCTTCTCATTTCTTGATGGCGCTGGATGTTGTTGTAGCTTTACACAATGGCATTATAATAAGAAGCTATGAATCTTTCTCGACGTCTTCCCGAAATGATGTAAAACGTGTAATAAAATTTTCTGATGATCTGCTTTAGCTTCCGTAAAGCCGATTTTTCAACAACAAAAAAATCCGTCGGCATGTACTCTAAACGACTTCAGTCTAATCAGCGTTTTTCCTGTTCGCTGCGTCATCATCTTTCGTTGCGGCTTCCACCTCACACCACAGAAACATTGTCGTAGATACGCTCGTAACTTCAGAGATAGGAAAGGTGCATAAAACTGAGTAATTTTACTAGAATGCCTTAGCTGTTAGCAGTATTTTTTTAAATTCGCGACACCTTTGCTACCTTTTTACATCCTTAGTCTCGCAGACCACAGTCGATGGAACTGCTGCCAGCGCTCATAAAACCGCCCCCTGTTCTGCCTATGCCCACAACAAACCCCGTTTAACAGGGTAGAACCAAAATAAATTTAAGTTTTTCGGCACTTCTGTTAATCATGACATGTAATTTAGCCGCTCAACTCATCTGTCGAACGAAGATGGCTATATTATTTTCATCGTCAAAACCACCATCTCCTGTTAATCTGCAACTGTGTGTGTGTGTGTGAGCGCGTGCGTGTTTGGTGTCCAAGCATGTGTACCCATGTTGAAGCGTTAACACAGTGCATATGTACCGATGACCGGGCTCCGTTTCCTAGCGCTCACTCATATTCTCAACCACGCAGCCACGCCCACATTATGACCTTTAAGTGGTAAAAATGAGTTCCTTGAGGATGAGAGTGGGGAGAGGAACGTGGCACATGTTCACAGGCTGGAAGAAGAGGTCATAACACCACTGTAATTTGTAAATGTTTCGCTTTTTTTAAAAGTTCCAAATGGGATTTGTTCTCTAGAGTAACACCGATATGAATGCCAGAGATCTTGTTCAGGTTTAATGGCTGCCAGCTAAATGCGTCTTTGCCAAGAAAACCCAGGAGCTTCTTTCGCTTCGAGGACCGCAAGAACCCAACATCAGTGTGGTGAGCTGTTTCGGGTTTTTGCTGTTAATGGGGTTTCATCCCCTTGAGGAGATGTCGGACGTAGAACGCCAGCTGGCGCAGTGTGCAAATGATACATCGGTTAATACATGTAGCTTCTCTGTGCGAAATCTGGTAATGAGTGAAAGTGACTTCTGTAGCAGATGAGATATAATGTGCGATTATAAAAGTTGACTTCTGGTGTACATCAGATACACGTGTAAAGGTGGAGTTTCAGGTTATGTCAGACACTAGTGTAAAAAAGGACTTTTAGGGTAGCACAAACACAAACGTGAAAGTGTACTTTAAGGATAGATCATATATAACAAACAATAAGTCGCCTTATCAGGAGCAATTCCATCTGTCTGTCTGTCTGTCCACCCGGTTCGCATCTACTGAATATGAGTCATTGCATTCATTTCTGTCTTCTCAATAGATGCTCTAGCTTGTTTCAAGTTTTCATTTTTTTCCCCTGTTTTTGCCACAGTTTGAAAACTTTTCTCAGGTAGGGGTTAGGGGAAGGTTAGGGATGGGATTAGGCTTAGGAGAATGACCTTCAACCTCTAAGCCTCTAATAAATGGTCCAATGTTTATATGTTGTCAGACTGATCCTTATTCAGTAGGTGCTTTAGCATGTTACAGCCCCTATTGAGAAGCCAGAAGTGAATGGCTCTTATTCAGTAGATAAGCTGGCGCAACACGCTCTCTGTAGGTAAACAAACTCTACCTCTAAGCTAAAAAAATAAAGAAAGAATTTCTTTTTAAAACATGTAATTTAACCATTAGTTCTTTATAGCGGATGAGGCGAAGAATGGAGGGAAGCAGAGTAACAGGGAGAGAGATGGCAGAAAGAAACAATAAAAAGGGGAGGAAAGAAAAAAGACAAACAAGCTATACAAAAATGTAAAGCCACTTTTTTAAAAAATAAATGCGTGGTCTAGTTTTTCCCCCTCCTGTTCTATCTGTCAATGGTGTTGCTGTTAAATTATGAAGAGAAAAGAGCTCTAAAACGGGATGAAAACTCCCAACACTATGGCGCAGCTCTGGAACGTCGATAAAGGGACCTTAAAGTGGGAGGGAGAAGAAGAAACTGTCAGCTAGATTTTTTTTTCGTATTTTCCTATTTTCTAATTCCCAAGATTCATTGTGGAAGAATCTAGAGTTACCGACTTGCTTGCATGAACGTTCTTATCTCCTGTTCATTCGTAAAAGTGCACATAAAATACACAGGGCGAATGGGCTTTACGACAACCTTTGTGACCAGAAGAGCACATACGAACGTTCATGCAAGCCAGCCACCGGGCCTTAAGAGAAAATGGTTAGATCTATGGAGACCTGAAGTACTGAGGTCACACATACGAACGATTGTGAGATGATAATCTGCTTGATTTCCCTTCTTTAAAAAAAAAAGGCCCTAGTATTTTTAAGTTTAACCCAACAGACTGTCATTTTGTGTGGTAAACCGTGACGTGCGCAAACATTTTACTGGCAAACTTGGAATTCTTCAGGAATTTGCAAAACACACTAGTTAATTTTTTCCTTTTAAACTTTTATCGATGGCGTGTTTTGTTATGAAAATAAACTCGATTTTATTTTTTGAAACGCAGTCAGTTTGTGCTTCAAAGCGGTTGTTTTTTCAGGTCTGTGAGAAACAGCAACGATGGCTCCTGAAATCAGGTCGCCATGAAGCCCTGTTGATGTACTGCTCAAAAGAATTGAAAGACCAGTGAAAACTACAAGCGTTAAGTGATCCCCAAACACAACCGGGAGTCAGAGTGAAGCTGAAATGTACCTCATTCATTAATGCAACAAACAACAGATTTAATGCGTTTGATTTACATTGTCGTGCGTCTTGGGTGAACCATCGCACGTGTGGCTGCCTCCTGTGGTGTGTATGAACGCACCAGCACTGATGTCCACGCACATTGACGTTCACCGTTGTAGCACGAAAAAAAGATGTTTTCAAATGTACGGGGTTGGATGTTGTGTTCTTGCAAATTACACACGTCCATGACCTGCCGGCCAAAGTGCAGTTGGTCTTTTAATTCTTTTTGAGCTGTATATTAAGGTCCTGTGCCTTGTAGCCCATAACTGGACTAATGACAGTGGAAGACAAGAGAAAGAACAAGGTTCGCTTAGTGGTGAAACTTTCTGCGACTGAATAACACAACACCGGGTAACCGCTTGCAAGACCAGTGGTCAGGATTAATAAATGGTACCCCTCGTTTTTTTATGGTTTTTACCGTGTGCGTACAGTTTATGGAGTATTATTTAGGGTGCTGAACTTACAGATTTTTTTGGGTCGGGCGTTATCGATAACAAGCAAAAGAACCGAAAAGAATTTCTGTCACATGTCTGTGTCCTTCGTTCTTTCCACCTCTGGCCCAGCACGTCTTCACACCCTCTCACACCCTCTGTTTCTGAACGTCTGCGTGGTTCTTTCTATCTCTCTATCTCTGCCCACATTCCAGATCGTGTTTAGATTCACGCCCAGAAAAAGGATAAGAAAGTGTCTGTCTGTCTGTGTGCGCACCACTGTCGGGTCACCTAGCTCCCTTGTCGCATTTCTACCGGATTCTTTTAGTCTGCGCTGTCTCCAGAGACCTCGTCAGTCAAAAGCGAGAGAAATCACAAGCAATCACTGCTGGAATGAGGATTGACGTATCACGCTTACTGTGAGTTAACCGTGAGTTAGGATGTCTGAGCGAGTGTCAAGTGCGAATCGCTTAGAGAGTGGTGAGAAACGGAGAGAATGCACGAAACCGGAAACACGCTGATGTGAGAAAAGGAAAGAACAAAAGAAGGGAGAAACAAATGAAACAACGTACCCCGCCCCACCACCACCACCACCACCACACACACATCTAAGACCATGCTATCGATCCTTATATGTAATTACATTTTGTGGATAGCAGACGGGACGGAAGAGTTTCTGATTCGAGATTGAGGATTTAAACGCTTTACTATCCTGACGGAAATTCAGCTACAACGCCTTACAACATATACCACAACAGCCATGACAACAATAGATATAGAAGCTGCAAACTTTGTGGCACCTGAAAACTATGCTTGCGTAATGTGATAAACAAAATTAATAAAATTGGGAAAACGTAGTTATAGAACACGCACATTATGTCAACATAAACACACATATATCATATCAATATAAACACATGGTAACTCACTATAAGCTTTGGTTTACAACTTACATCCAGGCAGAAGCTGTTGATATGTAGAGAGAGAGAGAAAGGCTGTCATCCATTATTTTGGGTGTGCTGCGGAAAGTGTGCGCCTTTGTGATGGACATGCAAACAGCGGTTGTATGAGAATTTCAAGTAATTATCGACCCCGCGGTCTAACTACTGTTCAGGAAGTAATCTCGGATGCTGCCCGTCTTTTTGGAATCGTTGAATAATTTCTGCGTCACAAACCTCTTTACAACGAAAGAGAGGCAAAAAAAGCCACAGAATACAATCGAACGTTTCAATAACCGAATCTCGCCGGCTTCTGCGATTTGACTGGCGGGTTATAGGAACTGGCTGGGGTGGGGTGGGAAAGAGAGAGAGGAATGGAAGAGAAAGAAAGAAAGGTGAGTGAGAGAGGAAGAGTATTGTTATAAGCTTTTTTGGCAGGAAGGAAGAAAAGCATCGACATAGTTGCCAATGAAAACATCCGTGGTCGAATGTGCAGTTGACTGTTTTTTATGAGCCGAGCAGCTGCAGGAATGCATGCACTGGTGGAAAGTAACGGAGATATTGGTCTTTTTTTATTGACTTCATTCTCACACAGCGGCCGGCCATATTCAGCATCTTTCTAATCCTTTTTGGTAGGTTTATTGCATGACGTTTTTATTCCAGTGGGGGAGGTTATTTATTTAAAATTTTTTGCCTTCTAGCATTGAATTGTTTATTGCATTCCATGTTCCATGTGATTTTTCACATTTCTTTTTACATTTGTCACGTGTGCTTAAGTGTTGTTTACAAAATGCGCGCCAGCCTTAAAGACTACGTCATTGATTGGTGACGTCACTGGACCCCAGTGGGCCGGTGGCGGGAAGTAGATTATAGTTTCCTCATGCCTGTCCTCCCTGGGCCAGTGACGGTGCATTGTAAGGGACTTCATAATTTCATCGCGCTGCTATTCCGTGCTCGTGGCTTCACAGGCAGGAAAATCCAGGCGGGAGAGTGTTTACTTTTAAGGGGGACATTGTGTTTGAATGGATCATTATCATCAACTTTTGCCTACAAGACGCCTTGTGTGCATTGCCTAGAAAAATCCACTTGGAATACAGTCTTGTACAAACGTGCGTACCCACCGACACCATAAAACCTACTCCTGAAACTGGAAAAAAGGGAAAAGGAGAAGTATTAGACACAGGTGGTATTTGTAGTTTCTTCCTTTGGCTAGGGAAGAAGGTCAAAGACCAAGGCGAGGTATCTTTCGTGACGCACACGCATACACGCATAGAGTTTAGTTCATTAAGATATCAGGTTTAAAAAGACAAGATAAGCGGCAATTTTGCCAAAAAAACGAGGTAGGTAGGCTATTTTAGGGGAATAGCGCTTCAAGCTCGCTGTGATTTTACTTTGTGTGTGTGTGGGGGGGAGGGCGTGTACTTTAGCTAAGCTATGCACTGCAGCAACCACCAGCTGGAACCTGCAGTAAGATGACCACTGCGAACAGAGAGCTTTTAGTGTTCGGGGAATGGAGTATGCACAATGTCCCGCTGGATTGAAAACCGCTACCTTTGGCACCTAGCACCTTTCCTCTGACCACCTAGCTCTCCAGCCCTATGAATAAAGTTTCCTTGAGGATTTTTTTCTTTAATGTCCCTTAAATAGCAAGCTTTTCGGATTTAACCTTACCGGGAACACGAAGACGGTACCCGTGACCAGATTAGTCAAAACTGCTTCGAAAAACTGAAGGAGTGTGATAACGAAGAATAGCTCACAAAATATTGGAACATGCTGTTTAATAGCGCATTCAGTATTAAAGTACACATGAGCAAATGCCATGGAGTCAGATGCCAGAGGACATGCTGTAGTGGTGCAAGACGGCAGTGATGCTTTGGTTGTTCGTACACTGTGATTGTGAAGACAGCGACTGTGTAGACGGCAGTGATGCTTTGGTTCTTTGTACACTGTGATTGTGTAGACAGTACTGTGTAGACGGCAGTGATGCTTTGGTTCTTTGTACACTGTGATTGTGTAGACAGCGACTGTGTAGACGGCAGTTTTTCAGCGAGTATGCGGACGATGACAGGGACTGAGTAGACAGTCCCTGTACACAACAGTTATGTGGTCAGTATGTAAACAGCAGAACTTGATTACCTAAGGCCGACAACTAAATCTTTATAATCGGTGACTGTGCAGGCAGTGTTTGTTGTCGGTGATAGTTCAGTGTTTGCGTAAACAGTGTGAAGTGTAAATACAATGATTGTACGTGCAGACCAGTGGAGGGCACACATATTTTTAACATTGTGTTCTATGCTGCGCATGCTCTGACCTTTATATACGTGGCTTGAGCCTTTCATGGCATGGAATATTGCTGGAATGAAAACAGCCCATTAAAACTGTTGTTAGTCGTTACATTAATAAATGAGGTGCACTTGAGCCTCTTTGTGACCCCCTGTTGGTGTTTGGCATCACGTAGAGCATACAGTTTGCACACGTTTTTCAATTCTTTTAAGCAGTACACACACACACACACACACACACACACAAATCAGCTTGGCTGCTTTGAATGCAGACCTTTATTCTGCATATTGAATGCTATATTCTATATTATGTATATGTTTATATATAGTCTAAGCACTGTATAGTCCACCTTTTGTCCTCTATGCGTCCTATGGTACAGCATTGCACGAGAGTCACAGGGCTTCTGTTGATCTGTCTTTGTCTGTCCACTGCGATAACACTGTGGCTGGCTTTTCGGTTGGAGTAGCTCAGCGAAAAAAACCCTCACGACACAAGCTGTGTCACGAAGATCTTTTTAACCACAAAGATCATATCAAAGGACTGCACAGGGGATGTCACTCAGTTCTACTATAATTTGCCGTTCCACGAGGCTCGCGACAGATGAAAAGCACAGCAAATTGTGGCAACTCCTCCTCGCCAAGCAAGTCTTCACAGAAAAAAACTGTCCTCTCCATCTGAGTTGTCACGGAGATCCTGACTTTTTCTAACGCACCAGAGAAAAGGAGAGAGGGAGGAGCAGGGAGGTGGGGGAAGGAGAGAGACCTTCGACATATAAACCCAGACCACTTAGCCTTGATGCTAATAATAGCAAGCTGGCTAGAAAGTGACAGCCATTTAGCTGTGTTGGCTCAGGCGGCAAAGAGATATGCAAGCGTCAGCTTTCCCATTGGTCCGATTGAACTTTCTTGAATGAAATAGGCAGTTACGACGGGAACTATGATTTATTGATTTATTTATTTTATGTTTGCATTGAGACTTTGTATGATCCTGGTCGACAACAGTTATTACTGCTTACTATAGACATTTAACCTAAAGAACCCAAACAAAACACAACCCAATGTTAGGTCGAAGTTCCCCCTGCAGACGCTACCGAGATTAAATCAAACATTTGCTGCAACCCCTTACTCTGGGACTAGTCCGAGACGAAGTCGAGTCAGATCGTGTGGGGCCGCGAATGTGCTTTTCCCAGAGGAAAAATTAGAAGGACCACATCAAACCCGCCTGATTGGGTACTTGGCGTACATGGCTTTGCTGTTTCATCATAAAAACAATAAGCTACATGAGCGAAAGGAAAACGTTCGTGTGCTAAGCCATCACACAGTAGATTTATGTAAACAGCGTAAAACAACAAAACCAAACGAAAATACACATTGGTTCAATAAAAACCGTTATGTCTCTATTATGGGATTATATAATTCAAAGAAAATCAATTCTTGTAGTCAGCTTCTTATAGCTGTAATGAACAAATTCTACTCATGTAGTCTGTAGCCAAGTGGATTAAAACCTTGATTTTAGAGGCTGAAGATTAAATTGCTCGAATCCCACGGTGCACTTTTTTAACCTCCATATTTTTTGTACAGTTTTGTTGGGAATAGGGTGTGGGTTAGAGGAAGGGTACGTAGGGTTGGAGGTGAGGGAGTAGTTTGGGGTGATGTTTGATCGTGAACAAGAGAAACAATTTCCTTTCGCTCATAGAGCTATTCAAATAGTGCAACGGCGAAGTCACGTGCGCCAAGTAGCCAATCAAAGAGGGCTTCATGTGGTCCTTCTAATTTTTCCTTTGGGAAAAGCAAATTCGCAGGCCGGGCCTTATTACCGCGGGAAGTCACGGCTCAGCTGCTGTGCTGAAATCTGTCATGGGTTCAGCGCCGATTGTGTGTAAATTTGACAGGCCTGGCATGTTGTTGCCGGCTCCGCCATCAATATTAACTAAGCCACGGTAGCCGCTAGGTTTCGTGACACCGCGCTGAACGCGAGGTGAGGGCTACAAGATGGACCGCCACAGGTCAGCAGATTGCTGTAAATGAGGGCAATGCGTGCGTGATTTATGATCGTGATTTCTGTATAAATATTCATTATTTCCACTTCTCCTACCCAAAAAATGTCTTTTCCTGTACCCCTACCACACCCAACTTTAGAAGCCTGGATGGTTCATTGGCAGAGTGTCGGATCTGCGTGTTGAGGATACAGGTTCATTACCAGCAAAGGCTAAGGATTGTATCCTGGGCTGGCTTGCATGAGTGTTCTTATCCCTTGTTCATTCATAAAGGTGCACGTAAAATACACAGAGCGAACGGGGCTTACAATCATCGCTTTGTGATAGGATGTCCGGATACGAACGCTCATGCAAGCCATCCCGTGAGTCAAAACGTGCAGACTCCATTCGGGCGTCCACCTGAACATTAAACTGCTACTCGGAGCTGACCATCTTACTGCAGCTATCAGTATGGTTGGGATTTCAGTGTTCAGTTCGCCTAAGCTGGTAGTAAGGTCTTATACCCCCCCCCCCTCCACCGTTTCCCTACAGGAGTCGACCGGGCCAATTCATTAGCTGTTTCCAGTGGCCTCTGTCTAACAAATGGTGATTAGTATTACAACGTTTATTCTTGGAGTGGAATTTTCAGTGACAGATTTGAGTTTCTGCCACAATTTGGATGCATGCCAAGCTGGGTGCATGCAGAACTGAAGGGTCAGAGAGGTTAGATCTCCACCATCGAATCTCGTGACCTTGGTGCCAACGGAATCGTTCGAGAAAGTTCAAGGCTCAACACACCCTGAGTTTGATCTCCGGACTGGTTTACTCTCTATCCCTCGTGTTTCCGGGTGATCAAGACTGTTCCGTGGGTTCTTCTGTATTTTGTGTGCGTGCGGGTGTATGAGTGCGTGCATGTTTCTGCGTGCGTGCGTGTTGAACAAGCCCATTGGCTGGATCGTAGGCTATAAATGATATTGACCTACATGGCTTCCCATACCTACTGTGGACTTCCAATCAGACTGCCACATTCCATCCATCATGTGGCAGTTGTTGACTTTTTGTGCTTCAGTAGAGTCCTAGACTGGCTTGCATGACCATTCTTATCTCCTGTTCATTCGTAAGGGTGTACGTAAAATACACAGTGTAAATGAACATTACGACCGTTCCTATGACTGAAGTGGAGATAAGAACACTCACGCAAACCATCCCTAGTTCTTTGAGGGACGTTAAAACCAGCATCAATTTTTTCCCAATTCTCGCATTATAACTGATGTTGATCTTGTGCTTTCTCCCACGCAATCAATGCCTTGAACTCCTGAGAGTCGAGGAATCCTTTAAGGCATCCATGTCTTCATCTGCCCTCTTGGTGGATAATATTTTATCCTTCCGTCATTTCAAGACTTACGAAAGGGGAAATACAAAATGACGTCAGGCGACCATTAACTGTGAGCTGCTTTAAAGGAACGCATCGAACAAAACAGCAGCAACAACAACAATTACTTTACCAAATTGCGGAGACGCGAATACTGCTCTGAAGCTAAGATGATGGGTGGTACTGCTGTTATTTTCTCTCTAACCCTCCAGGTTCAAACGACAACCCCAACAAAGTACTGGCAGCGCTAGACACAACCGTATGCTGACGTAAGCAATCAAGGGAGCCTATCGTACCCATACACGTAGCAAAGAGAGAGTCGAAAGTAAGGAACGTGGCAGATCTTCAGGTTCAGTTGCACTGCATATTTTCGTACATAAAAGCGTTCATAACTTTCACGCAAAAGAGCTCCTAATGGACCATTTCATGTGTGGGGAAAATACACACACGCGTGTAGAAGGTTCCCTAGAGTGGCGGGGAAGTCAGCAGGGATTGAGTCCCTTTAGTCTAAAAATTTCCGGCTGCCATATACGGTTGTCAAGTAACCAAGCATATGATCATTTCATCCAATAGGCGCCGTTTTCCTTGTCCCAAAATTGCCGGCTTCTGGTATGCCAAGGGTAGGATAACTGTGGTGGGCCTCAATATGCGAACCTGCTATAGCCGAACTCCGGGTAGGGTCTGAATGAGCGAAGTTGTTAGAGGTTGAACGGTTTGTTGTCTGGGCAAAATGTGTCGAACAATCCAGCAACGCTCCGTTGTTCCCCCATCCCCAACCTCCCCGTACGGCGAGCTCCACCGATGTCTATGGCGTGTACTCAGGTCATCCCCTCCTGTCTAAGATCGATTGTTTGACGATCATTTTAGTGTCAGGCTAACCTCTCCGTACTGTGTGGCCATTGCCAGACAGATGGCACCAAGACGCTTCTGTTCGCACTTCGTGTTTTGTTAATGGCGCTGACTGCTCCTCGGGCTGATGTAATGTGATGCACCTGATGTAATGTGATGCGCCTGATGTAATGTGACGCACCTGATGTAATGTGACGCACCTGATGTAATGTAACGCACCTGATGTAATGTGATGCACCTGATGTAATGTGACGCACCTGATGTAATGTGATGTACATGGAGACGATGTAAGCGCTGACACAGTTAAGATTCTAAATAATCGAAGGAAACTCACAGTAGGCCTACTTTCCCAACATTCTTTCTCTCTCGTTCCTTCATTCTTCTTCATGGTCTGTCTGTCTGTCTGTCTGTCTGTCTGTCTGTCTGTCTGTCTGTCTGTCTGTCTGTCTGTCTGTCTGTCTGTCTGTCTGTCTGTCTGTCTGTNNTCGGTCGGTCGGTCGGTCGGTCGGTCGGTCGGTCGGTCTCTTTTGTTTGTTTCTTTCTTTCCTCCCTTCTGCACTGTCAACTCTCCCCCTCGTATCCCTTTGTCGTCTGTTCCTAACCATAAAAACTGTCACCAAGAATAAATTGATAGACACAAGATATTGTGCGCATCTTCTCTATTGAAATTAATTTAGTTTTTATAACTCCTCATTTATAGGAGTTTCTTTGATGAAGATACCGTGTAAAGCTCCCCAGTGTGTTTTCTTATGGCGTGAGAACAACAGCTATACTTTTTCCGAAGTCAGGAATAGTGGCAGTGATTCCAAGAGCTGATTTAGTGTAAAAACAATGTCGATATTCATGTTGCAGCTAGGGTAATAAAGAGGAATAATGAAGAGGAATAACGATAAGTTACGAAGATAAAATATGAATATGAAATATTGAAGGTAAAATTAATTATACATTTGCTTTTTGAATGGGTAGGATAAGATAGTAGACAGACTGTGGACAGACACAGATGAGAA
Organism: Lanistes nyassanus; assembly: GCA_004794575.1. Classification (NCBI taxonomy): domain Eukaryota; kingdom Metazoa; phylum Mollusca; class Gastropoda; order Architaenioglossa; family Ampullariidae; genus Lanistes; species Lanistes nyassanus. The sequence continues at coordinate 306,042 of SMGT01014451.1, forward strand.
ACAGATGGCGATTTAAATGAAAAAGCCGAGAGGCTTCTGTGTCTTCGTTGCTGGAGATGGCCACAAAAGTTCGCAGATACAAAGGCCATATGTGTAGCAATACTGTTAGCAGTTGCGCATTGAGTTTAAGACAGTTCATATTCATGTGTCTTTACTGTTAATATCCATTTATTAACATTGTTGACATCCTTTACAATACAGCACATTGTCTTTCTCCCGTCTTGGTAGAAAAATGCAAAGGTCAAGCAGGATACAGCTGTCAGTCTGCGCTCATCTGCAGGTCGCTGAGCAATCTCGTATCCTGTCTGCCTAGTAGGACACTGACTCACACAGCCAGCCCTCCGCCTCTATCCAAGGCCTTTCCTAATCCCTCCGCTTTCTTGCTTCCCTCCACGTTCCCGTTCCCCCTCCCCCCAAATCTCCCTTTCTCACCTCTGTCTTCTGCAGAGCTGCGGGCAATGGTTTGGTTCTCTTGGAGCCATGGGCACTCTCCCACGAGGGAGACAAGAAGCTCCTCTAATGAAGTCACGTGATATAACCCAGGTCAGATTCAAGACAAAACTGACAGTTGCTTGCATTTTCATTTGGCTTCCCACGGTTCCAGGAATAGTTTCCTGGGTCAGGTCAAGGCAATCAACATCCACCCCCAAACCCCACATCACCTTTTTTGTGCTTTATTCGCCAACCCCCACCCCCCGCAACTCACACTTTCTCTTTTCTTTGTCCTTCCCGAATGACTTTGTCGGGAAGGGCGTAGTGTTTTACGCAGTCTGTAAGTCTAACTGAATGATGCTTCTTGAATTTGAAAGTTCTTGTCAGGCCAGACCAGGCTACAGTCCTATTTTAGAACAGTATGTCATTGATTCATTCGTTTGTTCCTTCGTTACGTTTTTTTTTTCGTTTGTTCGTCCATTTATTTTGTTTCCATTCATTTATCTTTTTTCTATCCTGTGAGGCAACAAGATCTCTGTACACTTGAACTGAATTAACAACTCCCGTTCACTTATAGACCTTAACTAACAGGTCTTGCTGTGCAGAAAGCTTATCAATTGGAAGGTAAAACTAATTTTAGGTCTGAGAGCGTGAAACTTGGCCACTTGCAACTGTCCATCGGAAGTCAAGAAATGAAAGTTACGAGCACAGCAAATGTCTGACTCTGGGCGCGTGGGCAACAAGCCACTTTTGGATGATACAACCCGTTCCGTGGGCAGCAAATGGGTGGTGACTCGTTCATTGCCATGTGTTGCGAAGTCCTTACGTATTTTCTGCACAGAAGTTTCACACAAAACACTTCATTTCGCTGTCTTTCATTGGAGAAAGAACCGGGGAAACGTAACTATAAATTCATGAGCACAAGACCAAAGTTGATATTTAATTAACCCTAAGTTTCGGTAATTTATCCCTGTGGGAAATGTCTGCCTGACTTCTCTTACGGACGATGTTGACAGTTAGGATCAAATTAAGCTTTTCATCAACATCAACATCAATACGGACTCCAACGTCTGGGCAGTCGGCTGCTCCCCAAGGGCTGCCGTTCTCACACTGGCATGCTGCGGGTGTTAATCTCAGATGGGCCCGAGACCTGGCGTGTACACATGTGGCCGCTTCTGACGTTATTAGCATGTTAAGACTGTTAGCATTGTTAGCATAGTAGTACACGACGGTCCAATTGTCCTCTTTTCTGGGTTTTTGGAAATATGTGCGACATACAAGTTTCTTTTATTTGTGAGTTGCATCAAACATATTCCTTTCATCGAAACTATTGACGAGTTGTGTGTACGCAGTATTCGAATAATCTTTGTGTATTCCGGATAAACAATGAAAGTGCGAATTGTTGACGTAGTCTGTTTAAACATTAACCCACCGGCAGGTCTTCAAACTATCCACGAGCAGGCATGCCAGAAGTTTAGGTGTTGCAGGAGATGTCACGAGGAGCAGAAAATCCAATGTCGAAGCAAAACTTCCACGCTGCTTTGTGACATCCCTTGAAGTGGCCCTGGCTTCTGGCATGCTGCCGCCAGCGACTTGCTGTGAGGTGCTGTCTGAAACGAAGCGTGACTGTTTACAGGAGGTGTCCGTGTTCTTGTTCGAGAAGAAGATTGCGGACAAGCTGCACAAGCCGCGGAGGCGGGACGTGGTCACGGAGGTGCTTAAGAAAGAGCCCTGGTACCTGGAGAGATTCCGTCACCCGCAGATCCTGGGACTTGTGCATGGCATCGAGGAATGTCAGTAAGTCGGTCTGTCTGTATGTGAACCATCTGTCTTCTTGTCTGTCTGTATGTGAACCATCTGTCTTCTTGTCTGTCTGTATGTGAACCATCTGTCTTCTTGTCTGTCTGTATGTGAACCATCTGTCTTCTTGTCTGTCTAACCATCTGTCTTCTTGTCTGTCTGTATGTGAACCATCTGTCTTCTTGTCTGTCTGTATGTGAACCATCTGTCTTCTTGTCTGTCTGTATGTGAACCATCTGTCTTCTTGTCTGTCTAACCATCTGTCTTCTTGTCTGTCTAACCATCTGTCTTCTTGTCTGTCTAACCATCTGTCTTCTTGTCTGTCTAACCATCTGTCTTCTTGTCTGTCTAACCATCTGCCTGAGCCTCGTGTGATTGCGCGCGCGTGTTTAAAAGAAGGGGTTGAGGGAGGAGATGAAAAACAAACCCCTAGGGACAGGCGAGGAGAAAATGGGAATCGATGAACGCGTGTATCAGTATGGATGGATGTAGAAATATCTTTGAGGGTTAGTGTTCATCGTTCACCTGAAGCATTTTCAAAGATCCTCCTTTGTTGTTGAAGTTGTGCGTTGTTGTCATAGTTAACTTCATTCTTCTTTCTTTTTTCTCCTTTTCTCACTTCTGTTCCCTTTCTTCTTTCTGACGTCCTTCCTGTCGCTCCAGTCTCGCCAGCCTTCCTCGTTTTCTTTCTTTCACTCTTCGCTTGTTCATTCCCCTGACGCTAAATAATGTCAATGTTGATGAGGGACGGTGTTGTACACGTACTTGGGCTTTGGCGTAATAACGTAGCCATCAAAAGTCATAAATATGTCCCAGGTTTTCGTAACAACATATAACCAAGTTTTCAGACCAAACACACTCTGAGCCTTCAAACAGCGCACTTAAAAATGTTTACTGCGCTTTTTTGAATGACTGTAAGCCGGTTCTTTGTTGTTTTAATGAGATGAGGCTTTGCTGATCACTTACGGGGTGTTGCTGAAACTTGCTGCGGCGCAGGTCGCGCATGTGAGCTATAATGAGAGGAGCAACGTTTTAAAAAAAATAATATATATTTTTTAATGGCGCTGAGTTCTGTTCGCAGCATGCAGAAGACAGGATGATGTATCCTGCTTTGCTTTGCACGCTGCCGCGGCACAACAGACAGCTGTGATGTTCAGAAGCCGTCGTAGGGTGCTGGAGAACGCTGCGATGACACTTTGATGAGCTACGATGCCGATCTCATGATGCCATGGGGTCCGTGTCTGTTTTTCTGTGAGTGCGGTGCCACACGATCCTCTTATGCTGTATGCGAAACGCACACCAGTCATCCTCTAGACAAGGCCACAGACTACAAATGAATCAACGGTCCGCGTCAGTCAGGCGAAATTGCCCGTGTGTGTGAGATCGCCTCGGTGGTCTAGTGGTTATAAGGCGTGCCCTTCTGAAGCAGGGGGTCTGTGGTTCGTGCCCCGGCCGAGTCATCCCTAAGACATAAGGACTGGCAATCAAGCAGCTGCCCTGCCAGACGCCTGAAACTATAGGGAACAGTGCTAGGGCTGGTTGGCCCGATACAGCAGCAGGATCAACTTTTTAAAAATTTAATATTTTTTAATGGCGCTGAGTTCTGTTCCCAGCATGCAGCAGACAGGACAATGTGTCAGTATAATGTGACTTGGCAGCACGTAAACTTTGTCTAAGCAACACCGCTCTGATATGCACCTCGTTTGCGGCTGGCGGTTAAGCAACAAACAACCAACCCTGCACTTGACTGACTAGAGCAAGACATGAAACTATTATTGAAAATCAAAATTTGGAGGTTAACTACTGTAATATGAGATGGTTCAGACTTTAAAAACAATGAGCTGGTTCTGTTCTTGGAACTTGCATTTCGCGATCTAGTCACTACTGTCCGATTTCCTACAAATGCATAACAAAGGTGGATGGAAGCGCTGAGGTACAGATGAGACCGCCAATATTTGTCCTTGCGAAGATCGCCCGATTTAGATCAGCGTTGACAGTCAGTAAGTCAACAGTTTCTCACAGACCAGATGTTTGGAGGCAAACTTACTATTTACATTTTTTTAAAATGTTTTCCATATGTTCTTATGGTCCCACAGTTTTCTGCGCACAGTACCAAGTCAAGGATATTGTGACATTCTCCAGAAACCCACAAAAACTCCAAACAAACGGACAAAACAATAATCGAGGTGATGTCCTTGAGCCCTCAGCCCAGTTATGTGACCCCAGCGAGCTAACCATCAATTACACACCCTTTTATTGAGGTCTAGGTCCCACACCCTTTTATTGAGGTCTAGGTCCCACACCCTTCTATTGAGGTCTAGGTCCCACACCCTTTTATTGAGGTCTAGGTCCCACACCCTTCTATTGAGGTCTAGGTCCTTTCACACTCCCGAAGCTCTGGAGACATTTATTTTTAAAAAAGCAAATTGCGCATGCGCGCTGGAAGTCTGGCGTGTAGCGATCGCAATTTTTACTGCAGCATTGTGTAAAGAAATGCACGTAGGATAGCAAAGACTGAAACGAAAACTGGTAATGTTGCTTATTTCCCGGTCTGTCGAATCAATGGTTTCTTGATACACTGAACCAAGTAAGGACACAAGACACAGACAGTCGATGTTTCGGAGCATTACCCCTTCGTCAGGACAATGAACTAACAGTAGACACACGAAAAATTAAAGACAACCAACGAGAGAATTATTGTTTTGCTTCAAGTGAGCAACGAAGGCTGTCTCATGACCGGATGGAAAGAGATGGATATTTAGGGGAAGGGAGGAAGAAAGCAGAGTACCAGAAGATATCTTCCCACGACCAGCCCTGTAAACAGCTTCCCCATGAAGAGAAAGTAAGTGTTCAGTACGCAGGATCCGAATCCAAGACTCTCCATATCGGTGGTAAGCATGGATTATCGCTGGGCTACGGGCCGCACCGGGTGAGAGGTAAACAGGAAGAGAGAGGTAGAGAAAGAGGTGTGAAGGAGAGAGACGTCTAGAGGGAGGAGTTGACGGAAGGAGGTCAACTGGGGCCACGCCCAGCGCAGAGGCTGTCACCAGCTCGACTAACGCCACGCTGCTGCCGACTTCCAAAATGGCCACCGAGTCTAGAGCTGAAGGATTCCGCACAGCAACGCGGATTGAAGTCGTTGCTGTGGAGGGAGAGAGAGTCGGGACAGCATGCATAAATCTTCTGCAGACTTCTCTCCAGACGACATACTCCCCAAGGTGCAAGCGCGCGCCTTGGGAGATCTGATTCGGACAAATTCCATTCCTTCGTTTTGAGTAATCGGGTAAGACGCGTGTGCTATTCATCGCACCAGGACAAGTTTCCTTTTTTTTAATGCTGTGCGGAGGTTAAGTGAAAAAAAGGAAAAGGAAATGAATGTTTTGTAATTTTACTTCGGAGAGTCGTAAAAAATCTTTAAATGTCATTATAAAAATTTCTCACCGTATAATGGCAGTCGCGCTTTAGTATTTGCTGTAGTCTTTCAGTCAGTTCATTTGCTGAGGCGTCGTGTGTGTGTGTGTGTGGTTTTGTGGGGTTTTGCCCATTGCACGTCTGTCCGCCCGGTCCTTCAGTTCCGTCTCATCCGCGCTTCCCTCCCCTATCCTCCTTCATTCCCTCGCTCTCTTCCTCTTTACTGGTGGCCGACACATTGTTTTTCGCATTCTATCCTCCCTCTACCAATCCCATCTCATGCTTGACCCTACTTTCCCCCTCTCCCACACTCACGCTGATTAAAGAATATCTTTCTCTGATTGTTTATTTATGTGCCAAGTTATTTCGTCCCATATCTCGGGTATTCTCGTGTTACGTCATTTCCCGAGCTGGGAAGAGAAGGGGAAGAAGAGTGTCGTGTAAAAATAGCAGCAAAAAATCTGGTCAAGGTTTTTCCCTTATTAGGTTTGTAGAAATGACGTCATGTTCCCTGAGATGACGTCGACATGATCCGGCTGCCCGTTGAGGAAGGGTTTTACTTTTGAATATATTCTACATTTTGAGCTCTCTGTTCATCTACCTAAAATCCCATGTTAGAATTATTGGTATCGCCGTAACTGGCCAGCTGTTGCTTTCAAATCATTCTTTGCACCCTCCCCTCTCCCCGTCAACCCCACTTCCTGCATCAGAAGACGGAGGGGGTGGCAGGACTCGTTTGGTGCTTCCAGTGGAGGCAAAAGGGGGGAATGTGTTATGGTGGCACAAACACTGAAAAGTCGCCGAAGTCAGCTCTGGTCAGTTGAATTTCCGTATGTTTACGTGGCCGCCATAGAGGCCTGAAAGCGAATGCGCTCATTTAGTTAATATTCCACATTTGCAGGCTGGAACACCAAGCCTCATCCTTTTCTCGGACCATCGCTTATCAACGAAAGCATCGGCATGTAATCTGAGGAACTGGATAGACTTCTGGTTAGGTTAAAATTTGTTTTAACAAGAAGACCTTCCTGCTACGCAAAACCTGTGAGACTTTCTGGTGTTCCTATTTCTTTGTTGATAATCCGCATTGCTTTTCAAGATAAATTATTATTTTTTATTGTCATTTTTCAAATATGACCGAACATCTCTAGATAAAGACGAATGACATGGGGCAAATCATAAAAAGATGTTAGGAAGAGAACAGAAAGGAAACGCCTACTCAGCGTAAGTGGGCGTTGTCATGGGTTTCGTCTGGGTTCCAAGTATCCCAGGGCTGTGTGGCACGAACTTTTCTTGTGCTGTTCTGTTGACAAAAGCTTCCGCAATGCCTGTTCCTCCACTCTAGTTTACTGCCTCGGTGGTCTAGTGGTTAAGGCGTCCGCTTCAGAGGCAGGAGGTCAGTGGTTCGCACCCCGGCCGAGTCATACCTAAGACTTAAAAATTAGCAATCTAGTAGCTGTCCTGCCAAACGCCTGGCACTACAGGGAACAGTACTAGGACTGGTTGGCCCGTTGTCAGTATAATGTGACTGGGTGGGACTGAGGCCCGTGTTGTGCCAGCAGTCCCACGTGTGGCAGCACGTAAACTTTGTCTAAGCAACACCGTCCTGATATGCACATAGTTTGCGGCGGGACGTTAAACACCAATTCCCCCCTCCCCCACTCTAGTTTACGAGCATTTTTATGCGTTGAAATGATACGCAAATAACTGTGCAGTCTAACATAGGGCCTAGCTGCACAGGAGTTCGTATCTGCTGTCCATACCTAAAATAAAACAAGGTTACCAGGCCTTACGACCGCCCTTATGAACCTAAGTGCAGAAGCGAATGCCCATGCAAGCCACGCCTACGACCACTATTTCATACTGCGAGTTCAGCATTTCTAAAAATAACTCACCATTCAGACGTGCCTGCATGCGAAGCTAGTTGGACTGGGGGGTGTGGGAGGGGGGCCAGTGGGAATGGCTGTTGTATAAACACATACATGGGTTATTTTCTGTCTTCAGTCCTACACGACTGAGTAATTCAGCTCTCAGGTGAACGCTTTTAGATTAGTCACCGCGTCCTGAGTGCGGCCAGAGGATGCTTGTGCAATTTGATCAGTCACGCCGCCTCCCGAAGACGCTGTGAAAGACAGAGCCAAAGCCCAAGCAGACGACATTCGTCAGATTCAAAAAAAAAATCCAGCTTCCGTTCAACCGCGTTCCGATCAATAAGAAGCTGATCTATGTTATTAGCTGCTGCACTTTGGCAGGGCAAACGCGGGTTTATATCATGGTGACAGATCAATATTCTTATGAGGAAGTCCTCGTTCTGGGGAAGTCTTCTGTGTTTGGCTGCAGTTTGTGAGGGCTGTGTCGCTGCTTTTGTTCGGTACGGTTTTATTCCATGGATAGCTGTACGGGGCTACGTTTATTACCCTCATTACCGAAAAAGGGAACGAGGTTCGCTTGCAAAGAAAAAGACAAAAAAACTTTCTTTCTTTTTGTTTGTGGGTGGCGGTCTGTCTTTAGCATCTGTCGACTCCCAGTGCTTCCCAGCAGCCTAAACCTTGGGCTTAGAACCAAAAGGAAAATGACAGCTGGCCTATACTTCAACTTCGCTAGGCTTTCTTTGTGTGGTAATATTGTGAATTCTTTTAGGTTTTTCAATCAGCTTAATGATGCTTCCTACACCAGACTATTACTCATATCGGAACGGCTCGTAGCATAGCTGTCACCATTACCGAGGATCGTGGGTTCGGATCCCGTGTCCGCCATACGTGCTTTTTCTATGCGTGGCACCACAGAGCTGATTCGTCGAGGGGTTGTCTTTTGGGTGTTCCTGTTTCCTTCCCTCTCCTCTTCCCCCAACACCTTACGCCATTTTCTCATCTCCTAACCCTGTCACGAGATGGTCTTCGTTGTTGACATGACGCTAATAGAGTAATCATCCCACCAACCAATCTTTCTCATGTCCACGTGTACGGAGAAGTCGTTTGACGTGATCTTGACACTGTCAGCTGTTGGTCTGTAATAACGTTCGTGATGTCCAAGCGCATAAATGTTAGTCCCAGTGACGTCAGCTGGCAATAGAGCACAGATTTATTGGTCTATAGAGTCAGATTAAATACGTCTAGCACAGAGACTTTGAGTTCAGTTCGGCCTTGTGAACTGTACAAAGTAACGCCATAATGCGTTAAATATTGAAGAACTTGGGGGGGGGATGTAAGGACCGAGATAGGCTTTCAAGGAAGGATTACTTGCCTCGGTCACATGACAAGGTTCTGTTAGGAGTCTCATTTCTGGGGTCTTATCTCCTTACCTTCTTTTTCATGTACAGTACAACAAAATATTCGGTTTCTCCAAGACGATGTGATGTCTACAGTGAATGACTTATGTGAAAGCGTAAGACACTTCAGCTTAGGTCACGGTATATTTGTCTGGAGTTTAGGTCACGGTATATTTGTCTGGAGTTTAGGTCACGGTATATTTGTCTTGAGCTTAGGTCACGGTATATTTGTCTTGAGCTTAGGTCACGGTATATTTGTCTTGACCTTAGGTCACGGTATATTTGTCTTGACCTTAGGTCACGGTATATTTGTCTTGACCTTAGGTCACGGTATATTTGTCTTGTGAGTTTTAAACGAGAGTGAAATGACTTCAGTTTTTTAAAAAAAATATTTCTATCTCTTTTGAGCTTAGCAAACTCTTGTAGTAAAACTAAGAAAACTCGAGAAACCTTTCTCTAAATTTTCTCCAGTTTTTGAAAACTGTGGAGCGTCAGCTTAGCTTTGTCCTCTTCAAGACCCGTACTTTTCTGTGATTAGGTGACGCGCCCTCTTTTGCCACGTATCCAAGATTTTCGGAGTTTTTCACGAATGCACAGAAGAGGCCTCGAGCGGTTCCATGTACACACAGGCACAGGGGCTGAATAGATGCTTCAGGCTCGACCTCAAGACGCACAAGTCTCGTCCGATCTTTGCAAGGGTTCTTTTATTTTGAGGGACTTCCTTCCATCGAAGGATTGCTCGCGCTTTCGGTTTCAGAGGTAGGTGAGGTGGGCGTGGGGGTGGGAGAAGAAAGAGGAAAAAGGAAAAAAGAAGAAAAGGAAAGGTTAAAAAAAAGGAAAAAGAGGTCTCCCAAAGTAGTTGCAGGCGAATAGTCACGCGATATGACAAGGCGTCTTCTGCAGAATGAAACCACGTCATGACGCTAGAGTCTGAGAGTCAAAGAGATTTTTGTTGTTATTGTTGTTGTTGTTGTTGTTGTTGTTGCTGTTGCTGCTGCTGCTGCTGCTGCTGCTGCTGCTGGTGGTGGTTCTAGACGCGGGAGGGGGATATATAGGGGGATATATAGGGCAACCCTGTGGGTCCATTTATTCTCTTTCTCTCCGATCCGTCTCTCTGACTTTCTTTCCTTCCGTTTTTGTTAAATCGGCTTATCTCTTCAAATATCAGACGGGCCCCAGCTGGAGTTTGCCTGCAGCGGAGATTTTGTGCTGACGGAGTAGTCTTTAGACAGTCATGCGCAGCTGAATGTATCTGCAGCAATGACGTTCTAACAGAACTGAAAATAATCTCAGCATCCTCTTTAAAATCTAGCTTTCCGAAGTGACCGGCAGGGTATAAATCTGAACCCCCTCCAAACCCCCAGGTTCGTGCCAAACCGTTGTGCCATCTCTTTTGGTTCTTGCGGTAAAAGAGAGAAGAGGAGGTGAGAAAGATGAAAAAGCAGAAAAAGAATTGGAAGAAATACAGAAAAAAGAAATAAAAAAGAAATGAAAAAGACAGAAAGACAGACAAAAGAAGGACAGACAAAGAAACACTAGTATCTGATAACTGGCCTGCAGTCTCGGCGGTTACAGATCGCACTCTGGCTGGTCAAGACGATCTTCTCTCCTTACTCATGAATAATGAAAGAAACCTGTCCTTGGGTGAAAGCGTGTAGTTTAAACAACTTTGATTTGGAAAAGACTTAAATATACTAGATAAGCTTTTGGCCAGTCTGGAGATATTTGTACATCTAGACAACAAGGAAAATCGTCATGGCAAAACATAACTGAGTAAAAACATGATTGTGGAAATGTCAAGTTCCATATGTAACTTTTCAAACAGTTTATGTAAAGGAAGTTTAGTTTTTTTCTCAAGTCATCAGTTCTGTAAAACATAAATGACTCATGTCTATGACCAAAATGTCCTATAATTATTGAACGGTACTAGACTCTTCCGAAACAAAAGAGATCCCACGTGCTGGAAGACGTTATAGTTTACTATAAAAATGCATGCATTCGGAACATGTCATAACAGCCTTTGCTGAAAGCAAACTCCTGTCAGGAAGCTTCGGCTAGAGGAAATTTGTCTCCATGACCGCCCCGTTTAGACCATGAAGTCTCTGTGCGGTTGGACAGTCGACTGGAAATAGAAGTCTTCGTTATCCCAAAGTTACTTTGTTATCACAAGGGGTTTTTTTTCTTCAACGGGGCTTCGATTGCTGAAGTGATCCTATCTCTTTTCTACACATAAATGTACCCATAAACACAGGAAAACTGGATGCAAATGTCTTTGTAACCCAAACCCTAAAATTTGCTGTTTACAGTGCTTGCTCATAACTGGCGAAGATAACTGGATCTTTGGGACAGGACGCAGAGAGTACAGTTTCTTTTTAAGACTTCGTCGTGCAGTATGTCTCTTGCGCGGGCTGACGCCGGACTGAATCAATCAACATGATTTAATCAAGCAATTCTCCTCTCTTTCTCCGGCAAGAAAACTTTATTCGAAACTAAAATAACGGGTAAAGATGTCCTCGTCCCCAGCAGATTGAAGCACTTTAAACCCCATTTTGCGACTCCTTTTGGGACACGCACACCCATGCATTCAGTGTGCGCAAGTATGCACACATACACGCGCATCTCTCTCTCTCTCTCTCTCTGCGTACTGTCGATAATTTTCTTGGTCAGCTGTGTCACAGGAATGACACAGGTGAAGCAGTAGGGACTTTAGGTACGCAAGAGTTTGGCGTGGGACATAGGGACTATAGGGAAAGACCATTGCTGTTGGGACGGCATCTGACAGATTAGTCTCTATACTACACGCAAGCCGATGTACTAGAGAGTACACACTATTCTATGTCTTTCTCGTCCATAAGCTTTTACATACTACAAGCATGCACGCAGGAAGACACTCGGAGACAGACAGTCGCCTATGCTCAAGCACTAAGGCTCTCTTACTAATGCTAAATAAAAAATCTCGGACGCGCGTACACACAGACACACATACGTAACTGCTCTCAGTTGAACTCGCTGCTCATCGAACCGTCTCAGTATTACAATACGTTTCTCACAAAAATCGTATTTGCTATCCAGAAGATGGGTTGGGAATGCTGTTCACAATAGCTACAGCCCTCAGTGACACTGGCCCACGTCAATAGCCGCCTGCCCATCACGTCATCAACTGTCTTCTTACACTGGGATGGCCTCCAGGATGCCGCTGACGTCTAAGAAGAAAGATCACGTGATATCTGACGTCCCTTCCTCGCCCAGTTCCCTCATCCGTGCTGTTAGTAGTCTTCGTCTTGGGCCAGAGCGTACGCCGGACTCGATGAATGTGTCCGCAGTCGTGGACACCAGGGAATACGCAGTCGCGCATAAAAATCGCGAAAAATAGAATGTACCGGTTGAAACTAGTGCATTCCCGGGTCAGTGCACCGAATAATCGAACCTCCTTTGTCTTCTATCCTTATCGAAGATTGAGGAGATGCTGCATGCAATTTAATTAAAATGAGTGCTGGAGGCCTACGTTCAGAAAGTGAAAATCATTGATGAATTAATGGAGGAGCTGGGGTGAGCTGGGGTCTTATACTGTTTGGTGCGTGACAGCACCACAGCCCTCTCAGTCTTTGGTTTGCAGGTAATATAAGCAAGCACCATTTTACCTTCACCTGTTGGTTTGGGTTTTTTTCGCTCTTACCAGACAGCGAAATGTTATTATTAATACTTAAGCTTGTATTAAGCATTATCACGCTTTTGAATTCTTTTATGTGAAGTCCATCTTTGGCTCAAGTGCCGTGTTCGAGGGCTGCAAGCATTTTCCCCTCCCTTTTATCATTGCTTCTTTCTTATTTCCCACACGTACGCTTAAATTTCTTTCTAAATTTTCCTCACCCAGCCGGCTTTTAATGAACCGCAACTTATGCCAGGCTCAGTTGTGAAAAGAATTTGCAAGAATTTTGGTGGAATCTGCAGCGCTGTTTTATTTTCCAGCTTATGGCACAGCCTGACCTGTTCATAAAAAACTGTGCGTTTCATTTATTGTTGACATCAGCTTTCTACACAAATTTATGTATATTTGTTCAATCCGCATCATCTCTTTAAATCACTATTCGTTTTGCTGCAATGTCGTTTCTTATACGAGCGTTCGTCATGTTTACTGCAACATCTCTTTACATTAGCGTTCGTATTATTTGTTGGAGATCGTCATCTGTTTACAAGAACGTTCGTTTTATATATTGTAACATCATCCCTTCACACGAGTGTTTGTTTTGTTTGTTGCAAACGCATCCCTTTACACAGGTTTCGTTGTATTTGTTGCGGCATCACCTCTTTACACGAGTGTTCGTTGTATCTGTTGCAGCGACAGCATCGCGTTCGCCACCGAGCCGGTGTTTGCCAGCTTGGCAAACGTCCTGGGCAACTACGAACGACTTCCGGCCAACGTTCCGCAGGAAATCAAGGTACTGGGGCTAGTAGCGGGTCGGTGATTTAGAGTTCTACATCGAAAACCTCATGACGACTTCGCAGACAATCCCCATTCCTCTGGGCTCTCTTTCCCTGACTGGAAGCTACCGAAGGTCAGGAGTCGGTGGGGCGAGAGAATGGGGCGGCAGAAAATAGCCATGCATGCACAATGGGGTCGTTGTCTGGAAAGATGTGCACTTGAGTGCCTCCCCAAAGTAAAAAGAGAGAGAGAAGAACAGGTAGAAGGGAGTGAGAGAGAGAGAGAGAGAGACAGAGGAAGGGGAGCGAAGGAAATAAGGTCAGACAGGGAAAAAGAAAGAGTGTAAAGGAGTGAAGAGGAGAGAGGAGGAACGAAGTCAGAGAAGGATAAGGAGAAGGTACCAAATAATTCGAAAAATAATGAAGGACTACTGTCTCCAAGATAACCATGGTGCCTTTAAAATGCTGCTTCTTTGTATGCTTTTGTAGCCAGGTCTCCTAACGCGCCCACCCCCCCACCCCTCCCCCCAACACACGCACACACACACTGGGTCGACCCAACAATGCCACGGTATTTATACGTATTAATTAGTTCCAGTTTTTGAGAGGCGAAAAATCATTCCTCCTCTCGAGCAATATGCCCGCCGTTCCTAAAAATCGCTACATTAGATTACTGTTTACATATGACGAAGAGAGAGAGATAGAGCAAGAAGAGAAGGAAAGGGAGAGGAGAAAGGCAAGATAGAGAGAAGAGGTAACTAGAAAGAGAGAAATCCTATACAGTGCGATGTGTCTCCATATTGTCAATTCAAGTCTACAGTGCGCGCTCTTGTGATTTACTCCCAACTACTTACGTGCATTTGCGTTAAAGCTCTTACGCTATTGCGTTTGAATATTAGAGCACTCAGGCGTCTGGTGTCTCGATACAAGGAAATTTATGAGTAGAGATTTTGTCCATTAGCATACACGTCGCATCCGGTTTTTCGATCTTTTCATCCTACCACCTCGATCTGGCAAAACATTTATGTATATATATATATATGCGCGATGCGTGTATGTGTGTGTGTGTGTGTGAGAGATATTTTAATACTGATTCAATATAAGGAAGATCAAGACAGATCGTGAAAATTATTTGCTGGCCAATAAACCTAATAAACTGAAAACGACCATTTTCCGCTTTTTTTTTAAACCGACCATTTTCTTCTCTCTTTTTTTCTACACAAGCGTTGTAGCATTCATATCTGGACTCCTGAAGCATGGAAAAACCAGTCATGGTTTCAGACCTGTCGTGTGAGTCAGCCACTAACCGCTGGTCTAAATACCCATCTAATCCTACGTGTACAACCGAACAGGAAAATTGTCATTTACAACTTGAGACATGCGATGTCTCATTGATGTTCGCGAAGCTGCTGCATGATGTCTAATGTCCCCGGTTTTGTTTACATCATCAGCTAGTCTTGATATCAATATTTACATAATCGACTTTGGGTCACCAGCTAAAGTTGATGTCGGTATTTACGTAATTAACTGACTTTGTTTACGCGACCAGACAAAATTGATATCAGTATTTACGTAATTAACTTACTTTGCTTACGTCACCAGATTAATCGACAGCTGTATTTACATAACCGATTTTGTTTACATCATCATCTAAACTTGATGTCAGCTCTTACGTAATTTGTTGGATCTGCTCAGTGACTCAAGTACGACACATTCCTAAGTTCTGTAAGGCAGAGACAGTAGTTGTGCGCGCTCAGAAACTAGCGCGAACGACCAGAACTGTGAAGTCTATTAGAGTTCGGTCACGCTGCTTAGCAACTCTGCAGACACCACATTTCAGGTTTAAGCACAGCATTATATAGAACTTCTGCTGGCATATTTTTACTGGTTTCAATGAAATTTCAAAATAATAACATTTTGCATAACTCCCTGATACCCTGATATTATAGATTAATATTATCCGCAGACTTTGAAACGTGTTTTTGCTGTCTCTCACTCTGTCCTGTGTTCAATTTTTATACCTTGAATAAAGCCCAGCTATTAACAAGTATGTTATGAAAATGTTGCCAAAGTCTCCCTTTTTAACCAGTCGTTTGAAAAATAATGGTAGAACCTCGTTCATGCCAAATATCCATTGAACGTTATTGGCATGTTCAGTGATTCGAAAGACAGCACAAGAGCCATGCTGACGAGAAAAAACAACCCGCTATTAAAGCCAATCTCCCTCCCTACGCACCTCAGATAACAAGCTTTGGGAAAGATAGTTTTTGTCGGAAAATTTATCCGCACGAGGAATCAAAGGAAGAAAGGACAGGACTTTTTGTGTTCTGCGTATGTGCACTTGCGTGATTGCGTGCCTAGGGGTTTGTGGCGTAACATTCAAATAGAAAAATGGCATGACGTTACGTACAGGCGAAGACGGGTGTCCCCAAGGTAGAGATAACTAAACCAACATATTAAATAAGCAGGGACAGTTTGTCGTTGAGACATACAAATGTATTATGATAAATTACAAATCACGGAACAGCCATCCGGGGAATATCAAGTTGCCTACATCCAGATTGAGATGAATTCGCAAGCAAAGACAGCCATGCCCGATTTCCGCACATTCAAGTCATAAAATCTAAAGGTCGAAAACGCCCACAAATTAAAAAAAAAGCTATTAAATATAAATCAAGAAAGACTCTTAAAATTATGCAAATTTACTTTTTATTATTACTTCCCTTTTCAAGTAACATTTACCCTTGTTTTTCGCCTAGACTGCTGTAAAGATTTTTTATGTATTTGATATTTTATTCACGTTGTAAATGTTTGTTTTGCCAAAGCTACCCCCTCCCGGGGGGTGGGGGGCTGATAGCTAAATAAAAAATGTTTCAAAAGTAGAATCCGAAACAATTCTGGATGTAGAAGTGTCAGAGGAAATAGTTGAAAAGGTATTTCGATTTGAGTTTTTCTACGACTCTCTGAGCCTACATAAATATTCGAATACTGTGGGCCTACATGAATACTCGAATACTGTGGGCCTACATGAATACTCGAATACTGTGGGCCTACATAAATACTCGAATACTGTGGGCCTACATGAATACTCGAATACTGTGGGCCTGCATGAATACTCACGATCCGATGATGTGTTTAGCCGGTGATTCGTATCGTTAACTTTCTGCTGCCCTCTATCTGAGCACCCAAACGCACACATAAATATCTCTGCTCCAGACCTGGTCGCAGGCCGTGTCTGGGTGTAGGAATTTAAAAGACTGCGTTTCGATCTGTAGCCGTGCTTTAACTTGACAGCACTTCTTTTACGCATGCGTGCGTGGCAGTTTTTTAATGCAAGAAATTTGTCAATCGATCAAGAAATTGAGTGGGGGGGGGGGTAGGCTGGGAACAGCGTTTTCTCATACGGTGGTGACCTACCCCTTATGCAAGCAGCCTCCTATAGTCTGCAAGTTCTCAAGCGTCCATTCACAAATCGAGCGGAAAATTGATCCCGTAATCTGCGTCTAGCAATACAGCTTTAAGGATTTTCTTGTAAAAATTCTGAGCTTTGTCAAATATCTTTTACACGTCCATTTAAATCCATTGTCATGGATGCTTAGTGTTGGTTCTGGCTGCATTATCATTTATCTACCTTTCGGGCGTTTACAGCAAATTGTAGAGCATATTTGGCAGAAAGATTTTCAGGGAAAAAACTTGGATTTCAAGTACCGACCTAAAAGATTTACAGAGCAGTGTAATTCACATTAGCTAAGAACATTTTCTTTCTGCAAGGAGGCAATATAAAAGTGCGAAGAATAAATCTGTACCAGTCTAGGCCAGGATGGTACTCAAGACGCTTTCTAAAAGGAAATGTCTGAGAATTAGGACGTTGACGTCATTACTAGCTGTTTCCGAGCGACTAAAACAGCAAATGTAGTTCGTGCACGGGCCACGGATTTTTACTGCTGATTCTTAGGACACCACCTTGACGTCACAACTGCGTGGCTGTGTTCGCAAACTGTATCCAGCTTCCTTCCAAGCCTAAACACCTTCAGCCCTGGTAGAAGGCAAATAGCAGCATGAGGCAATTTATAACAATTTTACTCTGGTTTAATTTGCCTACCCAGGAATGGCTGTTACGTCCACAAAAATTAATATCAGAGACCTGGAAAATATGGATGATTCCCGAAGTTTTCTCCCCCACCCCCAAACAAACCATTACACTAACTACACCCCTACACTCCTACTTGATCTTCGTGTAGAACAATCGATACCAGCGCTCCCTTGGGACTCAATCTTCGGACATTCTTGGTTTTGAGGGGAGATCCAGACAAGACAAATGCTGAGCATGAATAAAGAAATAGATAATGGAAATAAGGTAACAAATGTGCACTATTAATTTGCAGTAGTAAGGCATTTTGTCAGACATTTAGTTAACACGATGTAGACATTATGCTATCCAATTCGGATACGTCATAAAAAGTCGAAATATCAGTCTAAGATAAATTATCGTCTCCCACTGAGTCTTTATATAGCATGCAAATGATGCTGTCCGTTGTTCTGCTTCCCACTCCAGACATTAAGTTTCAATGTCTTTTCAATAAAAAAAATCATGTCCCAAGATCTAGTTTACTTTTCCGCATACTAAATACAACTAGTGTGAGTCATTTTAGCCTCAAAAGCAAGCGCAAGACAGGTTGAGGGCTTCATATAAAGCTATTATCGTTTCTATAATTTCATCTCTTTTTTGTATTTTCTCCATTTGCCTTTTAAATTAAAAAAATATTGTTGTGATTATTTTGTTCGTATTCATATCTTGATTGCTTTTTGGGCATGCGTGCTTTATTGCTGGTATGCGCTCACGTGTTTAGATTTCAAGTTGTTTGATGAAATGTCCATAAGGTGCAAAAATCCTGTATCGATTTGCCATAAAGCGAAGTTCCACAATTAGAACACTAACCCTACCTCGCATTGTGAACTCTAGCGCACGGCTGGGGCGAGTTCTTTAACTGCACGATAGGCGAGTGACACTAGGTGGTACTCCCTCACTTCCTCACCTAGCGCTGCTCGCGTTTCTCTCGTATCTTTAACGCGCCTCTGTTATTCCACGTTCAGCGACAAGCCCGCTCGCTGACCCAAGCTTAGAGCGTTCATGTCACTATAAATAAACGGGTTGGGGGCTGAAATAGCTCTCATTTTTCCTGGGCCCTCGACGGATCGTGATTTATGCAGTTTTTTCATGGCTTCTTAAATTGCGAGGAATTGCACAGAATGATGCAATATAATTTGGCTGACATCCACTAGGAAATTAAAGTAACGAGTAGTTAAGGCAAAATCCCTGAAATGTCGTACTTCGCGAGTCTGTATGCATGCATGCGTGTGTGGCTAAATGTATGCAAAATGTATGTTGTATCTTATCTACATCACAAATGTTCGTTAAAGGCAGGAATAGGAGATTGCAATTGTTGAAGTGAGCTAATGCGTGTCGAATATTTGTTACAGATCTTTTCTAAAAGCCTTTATTTCACGTTTGAAACAGGATCATGATTTCATTGAGATGGAAATCAAGCTGGGAATTCTTCAGGTAAGGTGATATTAATGGAGAGGTTTTGTTTTTCAGTTCATTTGTGCATTTGCTTGTGTGTATGAGAGAGAGAAAGAGAGAGGAGGTATGAGTTTTGACGCATAATATCGAGAAACAACATCACCCTGTCATGTTTTACATTTCAGACGAGGAACAATATTTTCCTTTTTCTTCGTGCGTTTGGTTACGTTTTTAATTTTAAAAGCCCTGCCTTCCAATATTTTGCCGCTGTCATTTTTTTTCTACGTGCGTGCTTAACGAGAAGGGGGAGAACACTCGCCATGCCCATCCTTCAGAGTTGTGCCGCTTCTTCGTCCATTAAGCCTCTCGGAAATTATCGACCGCTGGCTGGTCGTCAGTGACGTTCACCTTCAAACTGAAATACGTGGCCGAGAGACGCAGGAGGGCGTGTTAAGCAGACTACGATGACGCCACGGTGTGATTTTGCTTTGCATACGCATACATAATTTCAAGATCTGGGGTAAAAATTCAGCTGGGGAGAAGAGAGTATGAGAAAGGCGTCTTTGGCACAGAGCAATGTGCTGAGCTTAATACTGTCGTGATTCCGATTTTAGCTGTGGCCAAAGAGTAATCTCTAGTACTTACCTATGTCAAAACAGTGACTCTGAATACTCTCTAGAAAATCTCGACGCATGACACATAGTACAGTCTATAATGATCTGGATCAGATGTGTCTGACACAGAGTAGGGTAGAAGCGAATATCTGGATTCCAAAACTAGGAACGAAAAACATGGTTTATGGACAAAAAGCCTTGCTTATTGGGAAGGCATAGTGCAGTCAAATCATTAGCATACAGCCGACGTAAATTATTCCAGACAATAGTAGGGTACACCATTCAAAGAAAGATTGTGAAGAGGTGCGACATCACAGCTGTGCAACCGCTTACACATTTCGTCAAACTGGTCAGGAGCAGTGTAGTTGGACCATGCGTGAATGAGAGCCGCGCTTAGCAGTAGTAATGTGTGACCATTCCATTCCTGTCACATATGGACGGATCACAGTGAATTTTCGTGCAAAAAGTTGATTTAAGGATTTTTTGGCTGGAAATAATGCAGATGACAACCATATTTGCGTGCTGGAGAACGGATTTGAGAATAAAGCAAATTGTTCAGTCAGGCAAACGGAACGCGCCACAGATTCCTCGGGCAACGACAGCAGCAGCACGAGGTACTGTCACCTAACGGCCCAGCTTTCCGGCACATGAAACCCATTTGTGCGTCTCACGTTGTGATCTCTGGCAAACCAGCACGATGCGGCTGATCCTGGATTCGACCGACCCACCGGCTGGCCGGCTGGCCGGCTGGTTGGCTGGCTGGCTCCGTTCGTTCGTTCGTTCGTTCGTTCGTTCGTTCGTTCGTTCGTTCGTTCGTTCGTTCGTTCGTTCGTTCGTTCGTTCGTTCGTTCGTTCGTTCGTTCGTTCGTTCGTTCGTTAGCTCTGTGCGACGGATGGCTTTAGTTTCACGAAGAGCTGAGACTAGCGAGATCAGCAAGAAACTGGAAAGAGATGTTCGTAATTTTTCTTCTCTGCTCTTTTCTGTTCTGTTCTAATTTTTTTCTTTTGTTTTCTTGTCTCGTCATGTCATGTCGGATCTTTTTTCATACGTGTAAATATGTGAGCATGGGTGCGTGCATACATACATAATTCCGTTCGAACTGCCCCTTAGGACTGCATTTACAGGGAGAAAGTGTCTAGCACAAGCAATTATCAAACCAAATCTTGCAAAACAGATAAAATTCGTGGGCATTTTAACGCTTGTATGAAATTAGGAACCTACCCACACACGGCCTTTTCTTGATCTTTGACATCCCATTGTCCATGTATTAGACTATATCCAGCTTGATTGTTCCTAGGTCTACTGAGGTAACTCCAGTTAGGACAGAATAAGAGTGTCTCATAGTAGCATATCTATCTCAGACTGAAAGATTAAGGCGTAATGCCTCAACTTCCACAAGCCACTTGACGTCGGTGGCTGTAAGACAGGCCACATTAAGATGCACAGTGCACAGGCTGAGACAGTCTGCCTGCTTTCCAGATAGCCGAAGCGCTGAGTCATCTTCACAGTTCCGAGCAGCTCGTTCATCGGAACGTCAACCCACAGTCCATCCTCCTCACGTACCGTGGAGTCTGGAAGCTTGCAGGCTTCTACTTCGCAGAGAAGATCAAAGACGGCAAGGTGAGTGTGACACCAAGGTGAGTGTGACACCAAGGTGAATGTGACACCAAGGTGAGTGTGACACCAAGCCGAGTGTGACACCAAGTTGAGTGTGACACCAAGCCGCGTGTGACACCAAGGTGAGTGTGGCACCAAGCCGAGTGTGACACCAAGTTGAGTGTGACACCAAGCCGAGTGTGACACCAAGGTGAGTGTGACACCAAGCCGAGTGTGACACCAAGCCGAGTGTGACACCAAGGTGAGTGTGACACCAAGGTGAGTGTGACACCAAGCCGAGTGTGACACCAAGGTGTGACACGAAGCCGAGTGTGACACCAAGTTGAGTGTGACACCAAGGCGAGTGTGACACCAAGGCGAGTGTGACACCAAGGCGAGTGTGACGCCATGGCGTGTGAGTGGATGAGAAAGCGAAGGACAGCATGGTGAGTGTTCCTGTCTGGCTGCTGTGCCAGGAGGATCCACACAGCAAGATAGGTGTGTCCCTGGCTTCTGCTTCGCTAAGAATTACGGCGAGAAGGATACGTAACATATATTTCCACGAGAAGATTGAAGATGGCAAGGTAGGTGAGTTTATGGCTTCTGCTTCTACAAGAAGATTGAAAATGCCGGAGGGGGAGGTATCCTTGCTTCTGGACTAATCCGAGAGGATTAATAAAGATGGCGAAGCGACCGAATCGATTTGAGAATTGAAAATTGTAGCATGCCATTACTTCGCCAAGAATATCAGAGATGACAAGGAGGTAAATTTGTGACGAAAGAAAGAAAGCAAGCAAGAAATAAATAAAAACACAAAAAAGAGAAGAAAAAGACAAAAAAGAAACAAATAAAGAAAAGGAAAAATAGGAAGAAAGGAAGGAAGCGATGAAGAAACAAAGAAAGAAAGACTGAGTTCTTTGCAGCGATTACTTTCCATCAAGGAAGCTGTCTTGTAACAGCCGTAATTTCTGCTCTTTGAATAGGCGAGCCGCTGTAATCCAGTCGTTGCTAAGCATCCTCAGCGGCTATTAATGTCCCCGTTCTGGTTCCCTGACGTTCCTTACTCTCAATGCTTTGCCTGTCTCGCTGAGACGGTTGGTCGGGGAAGCGGAGAGCGGCTGCACAGTCCATTGCCAAATCTCATTTGAATTTTTGTCCCCTTTACGAAAAAAAGAGGGCATCTTTTCCTGCTACAAAAGCGGCCACCTTTTGCTGCCAACAAATGGTGACACCTTCACCGCACAGAAGCGCATATCTGTTACTGTCTGCAAAATATACAAGGGCTTATGCCTTTGTTTCGGTATCATCACTAACTTTAACCCTATCTAATGTAGGTGTCTGTAGTCCACCAAGATGCGAGCGAGTCAGCGTTTGCTTATGGCGAATGTGAATAATAGCAAAGCGCTTTGAATAATGGAATAAGCACCAATAAATATTGTCACAACTTGTCAGCCATCATTATCGTATTCATTGTCATCGTCCCCATTGTTGTGGCGGAAAGTAATTTATTTCCAGTCAAAGTTCCTAAGCGCCTGATATCGACTTCAAACCCTTATAACGAGCACACTGTCTAGCAAAGGTATTATTAATATTTGTAGTATTGTGTAATGAATACCTGCAATGCGCACTTCTGCGACTGTCCCCGTTATTTTTCTATCAGATGTTACTGTTGTATTATTCTGCACAACATCACTGGCAGTGTATCTTAACCAGTGGTTTTAAGTCATATTTCTGGGCGTTTAATGGTGCGTGATGGCAGTGAAGCGGCTAAGTACATGACCCTGTCGATAAGTTCGAATCTGCGTGTTTATGGAGGAGTCAAAGCCGGCTTTACTGCGAACGGGTTAGAGCCTGGGATAGCAGTTTATATTATACTCTCATTGGAAGCTTATATCTGAGCGTATGGGTTACGCTGATACGACCTTTAATCGTACTTTACTGGAAAACCTGTATTTATGATGGTGGGAGTTTGTGGGCAGCTGAAGTATTGACAACCTTTTGTTCAAAGGATAATACAGAAACGTTATTATAATGCCATTGGTGTGCTATTGTCTGTGTCGTGCATGCGCTGCCCGCCAGTATCTTTTGTTATCGCGCCGCTATATGGTCGCTGATGTGTCGTGTGCTAAAAAACTTGAAAACAATCCGTGCCGCACGCTGGAGCAAAGCCATATCAGAGATTTCATCAAGGAATCATGGCCAACATGATGCTGCGCAATTATGTTCACTTTGAAGGGGACAAAAAGAAAAAAAAGGCAGTAGGAGCGAAATAATAAGTTCGTCTTTTCTTTTCATTCTTCAAAAAGAAAAGAGGAGATTTTAACTGAGTTGTCTTTGATGGTTTTACATTCCCGTCATGAGACGGACAATTCTAGACCATCGCGTTTCATCGCCTTGCCGCTGAAAAAAATTGGAGGATGGGGGAGAGATAAGAATCATCTGCACCTGTGCGCTTGTTCGTGTAGGGGGCGTCGTTAGCAACTACAATTCAGCGGCTGATCAGGAGGCTTCGCGGCTATTTTCAAGTTTAGGCTAATCGTGGCGTGGGCCCAGGCTTCACAGCTGGAGGAAGCGGTTTCTGTGCTTTCTAGTCTGAAGCCTTGTTATTCTTCCGCCCTGGTGGCTGACGTAGTCTACGTAGGCCTGTGTGCCACCCCGATCGCCTGCCCAGCGCCTCGATCCGCGAGAAAAAGTCCTCGAGACAAACGGCCGGAAGATGAACTAGACTGTAACGCATTTTGCATTGATCAAGAGGAGCGAACTCTGGCTTTCTTGACGTAGCCTAGGACGAGAAATCGGAGAGAACCGCTGCTGCCTGCGAGGCACAAAAGCGGCGGTAGTTGCGATGCAGATATTTGTGGTTGAACGACGACAATGGTGATGAAGCAGGAGACGATTCTAACGGTTCTGGTAACGGTGCAGTATTAGCACCAGATTTTTGGTTCAGCGGCACAAAAAGAGGGGTTGGGGTGTGAGATCAGAGAATAGCTAGAAGGAGCATCCAGAGCTGACGTTGGTGCAAAGTGTTGAAAATTCACGTGTGGCTTCCTTTTAACGGCCTTCTTGCTTATTTCTTTCCTTCCTTAGTTTTTTTTTTCTTTCTTTCGTCCTTTCTTGGTCGCTTCCTTTCTCACTCTGTCTCACACTCCCCCCCCCGCCCCAACGAAAAGCCCTCCAATATCCGTGATTCTGCCCTTCGTGTTGTCACCGTACCTTCCAACTGCCTGTTACTTTCCTCACTTGTTTCTTTCCTCGGACTTTCTTATATCCAGTGTTGTTCCCCCACCCTCTTCATTTATCCCCCACGCCTGTGTCTACTTTGTCGTCTCTCCTCCTCCATCGATCATTCCTTCACATACACAGTGTGCGTGGTGCGAGGGCCATCCACGCCTCCAGCCGAGTAATGTCCTCACTGCAATCTGATCAACTGTCGTAAACTTAATTCCCGTCTTAATCCACATCGATTTTTCTCTTCCTCTCTTTTTTCCATCGGCTTCTCCCGCCTCTTCTCGCGTACCACAATAGTTCTTACTGCCTTACAGACGGACGAACGGACGGACGGACGACGGATTAGTGAAAGCTGGGAGACGGTTTGTCATAGTGAACGAGTGCTCACTAGTGTGAATTTGAAGTCCCTCCCCGCCTGTGAACACTCACTCCCGGTAAGCGGTGCGCCTTTAAGAAAGGAAATCGACCAAAATCGGAGTCTGAATCCAAGAATGAACGGAGTCTGGACTGAACGCCCGTACGGGTGACTGAGCTTGGAATGGATGCAGGACTGAAAGTATGTGTTCCCTGTCCCGTGTTCTTGCTTTTTTATGTCTTTCATTCACACACACACACACACTCACACACACACACTATAATTTACCTTGGGAATAAACGAGTTTCGAATCGTGTGGTGTTATTCATTGGCACGAAGGGGGAGGAGAATGGGAATGAATGAGGGTGAAACTTATTGGTAGAGCGGGGCTAA
Source organism: Lanistes nyassanus (assembly GCA_004794575.1). Lineage (NCBI taxonomy): Eukaryota > Metazoa > Mollusca > Gastropoda > Architaenioglossa > Ampullariidae > Lanistes > Lanistes nyassanus. The sequence goes on from SMGT01014451.1 coordinate 331,083, forward strand.
AAGCAGGCGCGATAGGACTTGAAGTGTGTGTGTGATGGGAGGCAAGTGCCCACTGAAATCACACTTTGTGACACGGTTATTCTTTTTGAAACAAATGCGGTTTGCATACTTGAATTTGTGCCTGCACATGTAATGTCGATGTTTGTTGAAAGGTTTACGGCTCTGTGTGTGTGTTTTTGTTCTCTCCTCCCTAGGATCCCCCATCCCCCATGGCGAGGTGCAGTGGAAGCTATGTCCCTCTGAAAAACTAAACCAACCAAACCACGCTCTCTCTTTCCCCCCGGCCCCCTCAGTCGAGGGGCGGGCTGCAGCATGTCAGTAACGTAACGTGTGCTTGTTCCCGAGTCAGAGCTCTACTCGTTCACATCCTATTTCGGGCACAAGAACTTTCTTTTGCGTTTGGCATCTGTTTACAGCGCAGCTATCGGAGTTTTTCTCTCGGTATTGCGGTCACCTCCCCCATCCTCTTCCATTCTTCGTCCTTTCCCTATTCCTCTCGTGAGGCACGCTTTGTTGGGAGGCCAGGGTAGCTGTGCGGTAGAGCTTCGGACCTGTGTGTATCATGGTTGCTTGCTCCAATCCATCAGTGACCAAGGATTACATCCTGATATTAGCTATTGTGCAGAATCCATTTCCATTCCTCAAACATTAAACTGCCTCTCCACACTGGCCATCTCACATCAGCTATCAGTCTATTGGTTCTTTCAGTGTACAGCTTACAAATAAAACCCCATCCCACCGCGAGGTAGAAAAATTGTCTCTTGAAAAAAACCAACAACCAACTACCCCTTGTTGCTGACTTGACGTTAAGCAATAAACAAGCAGCTCTTTCTATTGTCCACCTTCTGTTCTCTGTGTCCGTCCTCCTCTCCCACCCCCCACCCCACACACCTCTTTCTCGCTTCCTTTCTTCCTCTCACTTCTTCGACTTTCTCTCTCCTTCGGCACCCCGACCTGTCCCAACCTGTGCGCAAAGGCTTGTGTGTGTTTGAAAAGAGAGGTGTAGGGAGAAATCCAGAAAGAGAGAGAGTGGGGTCGGGGAAGGAGGTGGGTAGGAAGAAAGAGAATCGATTCTTCATAACAGCTTGTGCTAGAAATCAAAGTCAGCATCCTGATGCTGGCAAAGACATGAAGCAGGCCCATTACTTCATGCTTGAAGGACATGAAAAATATGGTCGCGTCTAATTCCGCTGTTTACACCACCGCCCCTATAGGGAGGCAACCCCCCCCTCCTCCTCCTTCTTCCACTCCGGGTGTGCACTCTGACCAGAGACCTCTGCTTCGCAAGCCATCAATCTATCCTGCAATAAACTTGCATCCTTCTTTCTGCGTGCTTTCACGCTGGCTGCGGAGATCAAGACTTCTTCTGTCGTAATCACGGATGATCACCTAGCTTTCGGTCTCGTAATAATCAGCAACATGTTGTGCGTCAAGAAGAATCGCTCTAGACAGTCGGAAAACAAATGCACCGGTCTCAACTTTACGCATGCAGTTACCGACAATCGTCATATAGGGCTGTGGTCTCAGTATGGTGTACACCACATGTAAACGTATGTACATAGGTGCACGCATGTGTGCGTCCCTGCCTACGTATTGTATACGCTCAACGGAATTAAAAATAGCACACTAAATGTGCTGTTAGTTGTTATATTAATGAGTCAGGTACACTTCAGCTTCGTTGTGACTACCGTTTGTTTTTTTATATATTTAATGTCACATTTCGACTACATTTGTACAAATATCGGGTTTGTGTTTTGGCGTCGTGTAGCGCGTGCAGTCTGCACTGGGGCTTCAATTCTTTTGAGCGGTATATATACACTTATTATTTACCAATTCAAACCCCACCCCACCTCACACACACACTGCGTACTTGCAATATAAATGCTCACTACACACATCAACGCAGCCCATCTTTTACCCCCATAGGCTTTTACCGAGGGGTGGGAGCAGTGGTACTGAGGAAGCAAATGCAGCCAATCTTTTTGCATTACCTGCTGTCCATAAATCAGTCATCTGGTCCTTCAAGCGGTCAGTGGAAAAAGTTCGAGTGGGGGGGGGGTGGGAGCCAAAGACGACATTACGACCACTCCTTTCATCCCCCGCTCGACAGAACGACCAAGATGCCGGCCATCACCCCGTTGTCGACGACGAAACTGGGCGGACTGTAGTCCGACGACGAGGAGAACAAGGGGGGAGGTGGGGTTGGTGGGGGAGGGGCAAGTGGAACCTTCTCCTACCTAATGGAAGAAATATCGAGGAAAGTTGTGCGGCGCTATGTGCGGAGGTCTACGAGATGAATAGAAATCGGCTTCAATCAATCGCTGCAAGGACCCGCCGCGAGAGGGCGCGCCGGGCTGGTGACAGCTCTGGCAGCACGGGCTGTTCCAGCGGTCAGGTCGGAGGGAGACCATTAGGCTGTTTTATGAAGGCACCGGTAGCGCATGCCGGAATTAAAAAGATGAGGACTTTGTTTTATTGGCTTAGCTTCTGTCCGACGGGCGGAGCGGGAGGGGGGAGGAAGGAGGTAAAGTCGGAAAATCTCGCCGGAACCGGTGGACAGGCGCGCGGCGATAAAGCTACTGGAAGCTACGCCATCGGCTGAGGTGTTCGCTAACGGGACGAAAGTGCGTCTTACTTTACATAACCTGTTTATATATATGTAAAACTCTAACCTTTAATATACATACACACTTAGATAAGTATAAAGATATGTATATATAACCTTTACCTTCAGTATACATACAGATTGTATATATATATACGTCAATCTTTAATATACATGAAGATTATATATATATAAAACATATATAACCCTAACCCTCAGTATCTCATCTTAGACCCAGGACCAGTACGTCAATCCTTAATAAACATATAGATTATATATATATATATAACATATATAACCCTAATCCTCAGTATCTCATCTTAGACCCAGGACCTTGAGGGTTGTACGGGGGACGAGTGGGATGCAGCTTCCAGCAATCTCTGCCATCCTGGTCTGTCTTCTGCTGTCCACGACAGACCGGGGATGTCAAATGCTGTCCATCCCTTGATTTTGTCAAGCCAGCTTTTCCTTTGCCCTCCTCTCCTTCTGCCTTCCATTGTTCCTTGCAAGACGGTCTCAGCAAGTGTCTTATGACGTGTGTGTGGCCGAACCATGCCAGCTTCCTTTTCTTGACGCTGGTGAGGAGGCGCTCCTGGATCCAGCCAGTCTGTCCACTTTGTTGCGGACAGACGTTTGGTTTGTGTTCCGTCCAGGAGATTCTGAGGAGCTTGCGGAAACATTTGGTGTCAAACGCTTTGACTCTCAACAATTTCTCGAAAAAGTTAAGCAACACACGTTGGGAAAATCCCCAACAGCAACAGATCGTCTGAACCAAGTAAAAAGACAAAAATAGACCAGCGAGTATATCGCTTTCCGGGTTGTCTCCAGACACGCTGACTGGTTTGTTGTACATTTACTCGGCTCAGACAATCTGTTGTTCTCACTGTTTTCACTCCAAGTAGCAGTCTTCTGTTCCCACCAACAGCATAAAATTACCTGCAGGTGTACATATGTGATCATGTGTGTACCAAACGCAACACAATCAGGAATGAGGTCATTTTCTATTTTCAGAATATTGATGAACAAATAAAACTAAGGTGAACAATGTAAAGAGAGTTTAGTGTCACAACAAAGGTCAAGATAACCCATGTTTGGTGGCTGCTGCAGTCATAATAGCGTGTATGACCTCCCAGTCTGAATGCAGGCCTAGATATGCCTCGGCACCGAAGTCATCATTTTGTACCACTTTGGCTGAGGGATGGACCTCCAATGAGCCACCAGCACTTCCTCTAGAGCAGCCGGGGTCTGAGGAGGGGCAGGCATGTCGTAAACAGCTCATGCCTGTTCCATGCCTGTTCTATAGCATTAAGATCCGGGGAACATGATGGCCACGGGGGACGTGCGAAGCTGTTGAGGTTGAGCTCGTTCTGGACAACAGCCGCCCTGTCACCTGGTGCTTTGTCAACCATGAAGATGAATCGCACACTAAGTTGTCAGGAGCATCACCAATGGTCTGAAGATGTCATTCAAATATCGTGCAGCGTTCGCGGTGCCTCTTCTGAAGTCAACCAGGTCCGTACGTCCGTCCTGCCAGACTCCACACCATGAGACTGCCACCACTGCACCAGTCATGCACAGCAACAGCACAGCGTGCATGTCGCTCTCCATGTTGTCGCCAGACACGCTGACGCCCATTGCGGATCGAAGTCCAGACAAAATCTAGACAAAATGGCGCCACTGGTTCCCCCCCCCCAACCTCCGTGTGGGGATGTTGTCATAGTTGTCAACTGGAGCCGTTGCTGGTCTTCGAGACTGGAATTTAGCACGATGCAATCTGTTCTTGATGGTCTTGGTGGAATTCGACTCCCATAGTTTGCGTGCAGGCCATTGTGGAAGTTTCTTGGGGTCACAAAACGCTGTCTTCTGGCAGTTAGGACCAGGGTCGTGACCCGTGGTCGACCACTAGGAGTCAACTCTGAGTATTGTCCAGCAATTCGGAAGCGATGAAAGGTTCTTTAGATGACGCTTCTGTGAACTCCAAAATGTCTGGCAGCAGCACTCTGTGCGACGCCTGCAGCATGGCCATGGCACGGGCGGCTTGAGGTGGTGTCAAATGGCGCCTAACCTTTGTCTGAAGTTACAGCTATGCTCGACAAGAGGCCGTATCGCTTGCAGTGTGGTTGTACGACTCACAAAGGACACCGTTTAGTGATACAGAAAAATGTGTGGGTTTTTTTTAAGTGGCAGTGGTCCTCTGAGACAAGACAATGACGAGGGTTTGTGTACGGGATGGTGCGTTTCCATTTTGAAACAAACCCAGCACGAGGCATTTTCATCAACATGATGTGTAAATATATTTACATATGTAAACACATCATCCATCCATTGGTGGTCGGTCGTTCCTTTGGTCAGTCGATCGGATGGCTGTTGTAACCAGTTCTAGAACTGTTTGGATATCTACGAATGGACTTAAGTCTTACGTAAGTTTTTCTAATGCGCTTTAAGAGAAAAAAGGAAGTCTTTACGGGCTGTCTTTAAAGAAATTCACTTCAGATGACAAAGTTTGAAGTACTCTTTAACAAGCTCTCTCACTTGAATGAATATCGACTTTATGGGGCTTGTTAACTGACGTCAGTTAAAGAGAGAAGGCTGCAGTAAAGAAAGTGCCAGCAGGCCAACCCCTTTCTCAACAGTGCCACCAGCTGTGGCAGTCTGGGAGTCTTCAGCAAGTATGTATGGCTGTACTATGTCTGCCGCCCTATCTGGATATATTTTCATTCATTCATTTATTCGTTCATTCAGTCTGTCCGTCCGTCCGTCCGCCTGTCTAAACTCCTGTAAAAAGTAAAACTTTAGGTCAGTGCAGTAACAGCATGATTCTGTTATGACAATCGTAAAAGCTATTAGTCATCTGAGATCACAAGTTTCGGTGATACTGACGTCGAACAAAATTAGCTAGATCGTCTGTATTTTCTCGTACTTGATGAATTGAGGCGTGTGTCTAGCGTCATAAGCAGACGAAAAAGACGCGTGACGTATGATGTAAACTGAATGCACCTTTAGGAAAGCTGATAGTATGTCGTACAGCTACCACATTATACGCGAAAGATAAATTGTAAAAAAAATTATGTCATAGATTTTTTTGTGTTTGTGGCTGCTGTCAAATCGCTTCGACAATGTGAACTTTCTTGTGAAGGAATGTTTGAATGCTCAGCATAGGATAGGTGGAACCTATGTGCAAGATACTATATATATCCGGTGTTTGGATTTTTTAAATTTTATGCTGGTTTGTCTTAGATTTGATTTTTTATGGGGAAGGGGTCATTGATAATGATGATTGTGTAATGTCAAGAAGTGCAAACCAGCCCAAGGCAGCCATTTGAGGCTAAGACGAATTGTCACAGTGCGTCAGGGAATAGCTATGTGCTCTGTAACCCTTCCTAGACAGTCGGGCGCGTCTGAATTTGCGTCAACCCTTTGACGAATGTTCGGCGGGAGATGGGGAGGGCCGATGTGAAACATGACAACGCCATATCGAGTACCACACAATAGAAAAAGGTTAATGCGTTAGCTTTTTCTGTTTTTCTTCTGTCTCTCACGCACGCCCCCTCCCCCTCCTCCCCCCCCCACAAGTCCTTTGAAAAAAAAATCTAGGGCGTCTATCGGAACCAAGATCCTTCCTTTCATAAGAAATATTTCTGAGGCACTTTCATTTTCTCATTAAATAAGACGACCTGTTCAACATGTTGAATATCGACGATATCCTTTTTCCCCCTCAATTTGCTTGTTTGAAAACATCGCGACAGCGCAGGAGGTCAGAACAAACAATATCAGTGGAATGGTCGGCCGACATGTTCAGACGATCATCGTCAGTGCCTGCACATGATTTCAAGATTGGTGGCTGAAACTACCGACTGTTTATGTGTTTTCTTCGTGATTCCCAAGGAATACGTTAGAATTGCTTGAAGATTAAGAGGAAATGAAGAATAGTGAGATGCGGGAAAAGGATAAAAGACAGACGAAGAAAGAAAGAGAGAGAAAGAAAGGAAAAGAAAGAGGTAGATAAAGAAAGAGAAATAAAGAAAGAGAAAGAAAGAAAGAAAGAGAAAAAGAGAAAGATAGAGAAAAAGAGAAAGAAAGAAAAGAGAAAGAAAAGAGAAAGAAAGAAAGACAAGAAAAAGAAAGAAAAGAAAGGAAGGAAGGAAAGAAGGAAAGAAAGGAAAGAAAGAACAAAAAAGAAAGAACTGCTGCCATTTCACGTAGGATGTCAACATAAATACTGGCCGACGAGCAGTCTAAATTTTGAACAGTTGTCGTGCAATGTCGAGCCACAGTTTGTGCAAGCGGGGCACAGCCCCCACCTTATCTCCGCTCGCCAGCCGACCATCTCGCGCAACGGGCCAGCAACAGCGCGCCACTCGATTACACGGGTAACGTGGCGTGATGCTGGTAGGCTAGCGCCCCATCTCCATGGATGGGGAAAGGACGGTGCTCAGATTTGCTCACATTCCGTTCAGCTCTCCACTGTCTCTCGTGTTCACATTGCCCACACATCGGTGACCGATTCTGGGCTCGGCTTCACGAGATCTGCGGCCAGTCCGAGCCACTGCGGGTGGGAGGCGCTGCGAGGGATGTCAAAGCGAAGTACGAAAGTTTTGCTTTGCTTGTGACTGCTATATGGTCTTATGACTTCCCTTGGAATGCCTCTCAACAGCAGTTCACCGGACTGGCCGCAACTGTCGTGGAACTGGGCTCGGGTCTCACACTTGCCAGCAATAACTGGTACTTGCCAGGTGTGAAATTTGGCTAGTCAAGTTTTCAAATTTCAATTTTATTTGTTCTTCTTCCGCAAAGGGCTACTATGATACTACTTACAAACACATAGTCCACACATTCAATTAGAAAACCTGTCTGTCAACGTAAAATATAATTGAAACAGTTAAAGTTGCCGAATAATCAAATCAACTAATTAAATTACTGTACATATTGAGCGTCTGCTAACACCCAAATTATTCTGACCACACAGCAGGGGTCGACATTAACGGGTGCCCGACCCCCCAGGGCAAGTAATTCTTTGGTCGGGCAAGTAAAACTCATCTCAACTTGCCCGACCAGGGAAGTTCAAAATAAAACGGGAATTCAGAGTAGACGACGAACTGTAAAAAAGACAGTGCTTGCCCTGTAGTTATCTGTCAGTCTTGGCAACTGGTTGATCTATCCGGAAGAACCAGTCAGGGTAAAGAACAGAGATCTAACCTGTAACAGCAAGGTACTGCATTAAGGGTACTCGGACACAAAATACTAAATACGCGCAACAGCCATCTATTGCTGTTTTACAAGATGCTGTTTGTTGTGAACACATTTGTGAAAACTCTTTATATCAAGAAAACACGCTAGTATAATCTATAAATGTTACGCTTTTCCCCTTCTGCCTCACTGCTCGGGGAAATCTCGCAGCCCGGGGGTGACATCAAGAGGAGGATCGGCAGAAGAGGCACTACTGACTTTCCTCTGGCTGACGTCACGACTCTCGCGCAATTCTCGCTGTTATCTCGTTCTGCAGAAGCGGCTGCTAGAGGATGGGAACGCGCAGATTCACGTGCATTTTACCACAGTTTTACCACACAGTTTTACCACACAGTTTTACCACACAGTTTTACCACACAGTTTTACCACACAGTTAAGAAAAATTAATGTCGACCCCTGCAACATAAAACTCCTATGATTGTATTGTTTCCTGATGATATCAGTTCACCTGTCACCAGTGGCAAGGTTGTAAAAAAAGTGTCAACCTGTCCTTACTAAGGGTCCTTGCACACTTCAGTCCTATAGGTCACTGCAGTCTGCAGGCGCTGTTCTCAATTCACCGTGCAGACCTATAAAAGTACTTTTCCGCGGATTGCATTCGGATACTGGCGTGGCCATAAAGTAATCTGACACTAGCTTGTCTGATCTCTGCTTGTGCACCAACCTTACTTCGCACACAGTGTAGTCCATCATTAACCTGTCTCACCTCAGCTTTTTTCTTAAGCTTATTAAATGACTTCTGCGACAGGGAAGCTGTGCTATGGGATAAATACCTGACCTTCAAAATACCCTTATAAGGCTTACCCACACCTTGCGATGTGATATCGAAGAGCCTGAGTTCCACATCTTCACTGTTTTTAGGTATATATTGTGGAAACCTGGCTCTGAACACGAGCAAGCCTTTCTATGATTTTTTTTTAAATCGTTCTTTTCTTTCTCTTTTTCTTGTTAATTTTTTCATTCGACAAGACGGACAACAATCCTGTAAGCGATAGCTATTTGCCGCGTTTGAGCCTAATAAACATCATAGGTACATGGTGCAGTGGGCCTGATACATTTAGATGAAAGGAGAATGCTCACTCAAAACAATGTTTGTACGTCTTAAATGGTTTGAGACTTAACCCGACTTTGTTAAGAAAAACTTTCGGTTGTGGCTTTGCGGCTGTTAGCGGCTACACGCATTTTTCAGTTTCTTGTGTAGGGATTTTAGACAGATGATGCTTGTAATGCTAAATACAGCTGTCAATAAAAAAAACAACCTTATCCAACCAAGTCCACTCGCATGCGAAGTACGGGTCTTTGAAAGTCTTCAGTGATGCATTTTCGCGCGCAAATGGGAGCGCTGCTACGGCCGATGTTTCCACGCCCGACGAGGCGTGCGTTCGATTTTCACAAGAAGCGATCGAGGTTTCGTGTCAGGGATTCCAAGTTTCTCCGCAACATTGGGATTGTATGGCAAGCTGGTTTTCTAGAAACCTTCTGCACGCGACGTAAGGATCATTACTGCTGTTTTCCCTGTTGTTTGCTTGCTGAGTCGACGCCAGGGGTGTCCCTGCCGGACGCGTGAGCTGACCGACAATTTTAGATTATCGGCCGACATCGCCTTGCACGCGGAGTAAATGCTGCTCCGCTTTAGCGTTGTTTTTTCCTGCCGCCTCCATTCTTACAGCTGCTGTTGTTGCTGTTTCTGCTGCAGACATTACCATCGCGAGCGCTACATCGACATTGTCTTGTTTATTGTGCTCGTTGGATCCTACCTTGGTACCTGGCTACCTGGCAGACTCACATCAACATTAATCCAGTCACTATCTCGGAAACGCAAGAGTAATGAAGTTAGAACCTACAGGTAACAGAATATGTACAACGCGTCACCTGTGTGTCCAGATACTCTTAGCAGCGGTGGAGTACCCATGTAAAAAGTTCTCAAAATCGCGAAAGAAGTGGATGAATATTCGTGCGCAACATCGATCGTGACGCAATGATTCAAGGCCTGTAACTCCAGGGTTACCATCCCGCTAATTAAAAGAAAAAAGGATGGAATAAAGGATGGACTAGAGAAGCGACAACGAAAGGGGAAAAAAAGAAAAGGACACTTTAAAAATAAAGAAGAAAGTGTTCCAGAAGAACTAGCCGCTGATTAAGAAAAATACAGCTAAATTGCCGTCATGCTAGCTGTCATTCATTGTGCTCGCGTGTTTGTTTAGCTTATTTCCTCTCCTATTCTTCTGCCTGGGAAGACGTAGATTAAGTGGAGAAGGTTTGCGCTGCCTGACGGTACGCCCGTGAAACCAGAAAGCCCAGGGGTACATGTGCGAGAGCGATAACATAAATCTCACACGCGAGCGTAGACACACACACACACACACATGCACGCGTTCGCCATATTATACATATACTGGACGATATTTCTTTAAACTGGCTAAACAGAAATTATTTTGAAATTTTATTTTATTTCCCCATCTGGCGCGACTTCGTCAGTCTCTGTACCTCATGTTAGCTTTAAATAAAAGGTGATTACACTTCACGCTGATTTCGCAGAAGAGGAAGGAGCATGGGATTTGGGGGTTGAGGGGGGGTTGAGGGGGGGTTGAGGGGGGTTGAGGGGGTTTGAGAGGGGCTCTGTATCTGTGGTGTCCTGGGCTGGTGGTGGTTGGGTGGTGGATCCCTGCTGGCTCTGGACTTTAATTCTGCTGCTGGGCATTCACCTCATCGACAGTGCGGAGTGGAACGTTGTGCCTGCTGGCCGACCCCACTACCGTCCTATTTCTACGTGTGTCTCTACGTAAGTTTTCCACTAGCTCTTGTTGTCTTTACTTTAAAATATTTTGATTTTGTGTGGCTATCCATTCGTCCGCTTAAGAAAGGGTTTTAAAGGTCACAGGTCTTGGGATTAGCCACCTCAGGCTTAATTCATCCACCAGATGGCTGACGGACTACAGCTTTAGAACCCCAGCAGATGAGAAACCCCCGTCATTCGCTGCATCCTCTGCGACAAAAGAGTGGCACAACAAGCCCTAGCGCACAGGATGTTCAGGGGAGGTAATTATTGACGCGGGCAATCAACCCAACCCCAGGGGATGATGGAAGAAACTACGTAGACGCCGAACTGTTCTTTGCATCCCCCTCCCCTCAGGATCTAGAGAAGAAAGTAAATGAAAGCCGATGTGCGATAAAGACCGGTAATATCAATGCCAGTAACAAGGCCAGACGCAGACAATGGCTGCACTCGCTGGGAAGAAGTTGCGAGCCAAATGTCATCGCTATACTTCAAACCAGTCTCGGCGTTGGTAGAGTGTCGTAATGAAGAGCAGACGGGCGAATCCAGAAGCGTCTTAGAAGTCAGAAAACCACTCCTTAGGCTTAAAATACCCCCGCGAACAGCATCGCCGTAGGGAACTGAAAGCAAAGTCTTGTGCACGCGTCTCCAGAGACGCCACGAGGTCCAGATCAAAGGAAGTTATGAAACTAACCAGCTGGGCTGGGCTTTATGAGCGTTTGTGTATGCCCTACTGTTCCGTAAAGCGGTCGAAGGCCCTGTGTTCTTTGCCGACATCTTTACAAGTGGAAAAAGAGATAACAGTGTCCACTCAGGCCAACTTTCAGTTGTGTGAGGGTCATCCTATATAGGTGTAATCGCTGTGCAAAGAAAAACATCCCTGATGTACCTGATACGATCTTTGACGTCTACACAATACAGATTGTTGCTTTGCGTGCAGGTTGATGTACTCGCGGTGCGAAAGGTGACAACTCAAAACCTAGTCTGTCTGTCCGTCCGTCTGTCTGTCCGTCCGTCTGTCTGTCCGTCCGTCCGTCTGTCTGTCTACTCGTGCGCTGGTCCGTCTTTCTTTCTTTTGTACTTTTTCTTTCCTCCAGCCGTTCTTTCTGTCTACTGAGCGCTGTGCGTATTCATTCTTCCCTTCATTCAGTGAGTTGGTCTGACTGAGAAGGGATCTCCATAGATGTTTCTAGGGGATCTCATAACTTTCTGGGAAAGTTTGAAATAATCTTAAAAGTACAATTCTTTTGCACGATTAAAGCTAACGCTAATCCTTCAAAGATACAATCAGATATATAGCAAAATATCAAACACGAAACTAAGGTTTAAGGAACTTTGTGTTTGCATTGTCTCTGGTATTGTTATGCTCATTATGCTGTTGTCGTGCGTGTAGGAGAAGGAGACCTCAGGATACCAGAAGTTTTCCCGATGCCCATCTCTCACCTCCCCCTCCTCCGGCTGTTTCTGGCTAGCATGAAGTGCAGCTGACAGCAGTTCTGACCAAGAGGTGAACTCGGCGAGGTTTTGTTGTCCAATCTCCACGTAAATATCAGGCTGGATATTTTTGGAAGTGTTCTCACGTCCAAACCATGCTGCCTTATGCCTCTCGGAGGAAAGCTGAAGGGGTTGTTGATGCGGTGCATGAGGATTTGACCTTGATCCGCAAATATTATGGGATCCAGCACTCGGCGTGTTAAACGCGGATTAATCGTTTGAGTCACGTGTTCTTAACAGCAGAGGTCTCTCGCGTTGCACCAGTGAGTGGCTTCACCTTTCACAGCTTGTAGGCGATGCGGACGCTGCAGGAGATTTATCCGCCATAAGAGCCTAGTCGATGGGATGGACGCGGGAGCAGGTAGAACGGGCAGAGAAAAAAAGTTCCTCGTCTGTATCGTCTGGCCATTATTGTCGTGCTGTCGCTGTGGATGCTGCGACCAGTTTCCGGCACTGCGGCCAACAACGGTTTGCTCTTTCGGTGTCTGTGCATCGTTACTTTGGTGACCTGCCAGGCTAGTAAACCTGTCAGCTCGACCTTGACTTGCGAAACGACGCACAGCTTACGTCCTGTCTGAGCTGACGGCTTGCCCATGAAGCTGGTTTCACGCGATTCGGCTAATGCTAGTCTGTCGCTGTCCGACAAATGGCTTCCCTCACTGGGCAAGCCTTTCGCAGCGAACCAGACAGGTCCTCAGTTCCTGATATTTACTTTAGAAGCAGATGAACTAAGTCCTTCGTTATGTTGTCAAATCTTTTGAGCACAGCACCATATTGTCTTCGTTCGAATGAGTTCAACCCTGTCAGCACGACGTAAGTCGGATGAACTGGTTGGGAAACAAGCTGGTCTGATTGTTCGAAAAGGGAAACCATTTTTTCATCAAGAACAAATTCTTCATCGCTTTTCCACATGACCCTGAGGCGAAGCTTTGAAAACCATTTTTCGGTCAGTAAATTACATTAAATCTTTGTGGATCACATTTTTCATTCGATTTCACTGAACCGTCTTCAATGTTTGTGTGGGTTTTTTTTAATGTTCGCAGCATTTTTTACAAGTCTTTGTTTCTAGCTTCTCCCTTGGAAAAAAAGACAGAAGCTAGCGTTTAGAGATACTCGTGTAACTGCTAAAACCATGCAACGCAAAGAGAAAATGTGTATTCCTTGCACAGACCCCAGACCCTCCCCCACCACCTTCCCCTCGAGGTGGAGGGGGGACCAGAAATGAAATATAAAATAATTTTTTTTTTTACAGAATATCGTGCAATTTTTTCTTTCTTTCTTTCTAGGGGGGGGGTAGGAGAGGAGGGAGAGGGGGAAACAGTGTGGACAGTTAAAACCCACATGTTCTTTAGCGCAAAGCGTAGATGGCGCTGGCACGGGTGCAAGATCTTGGCGAAGCTGAGGCGAAATTTACAGATACGAAGGCGAGTGACGCTAGGAAGTGACATCACGGACTAATACCATCGCTCGGGGTCGTTGGGACCAGAAGCAAGGGGCCTCGGGAGCAGTCAAGCGGATTTTGTGTCCAGGAAGTCAGCAGTCAGTTGAACTACAACCCAACCGTCCCAAGACGGCACAAAAAGACTGGCTGGCTCTCTTGGTGCAGTAGACGTGTGCCGAACAAACATCGCCGGAAATCTCTCTCTCCTCGCCACCGACTCACTGACCTCACATCGCGAGAGCGAATCTTAGTCGGATTGAGCAACACCAACATCTGGTGACAGACAACGACTTTCGCACTAGCGCTGCTGGTGCTGGCAACAGCGACGACGGCGGTGGTCGTAGTGATGGTGCTGCTGGTGGCCCTGGAGGTGGTGGTGGTGGTGGAAGCGGTAGTGGCAGTCCCATTATCGACGGCTGGGGAGGCCAAGAGTCTGGGAGTGCAGGCCAGCACCATTAAAATGATATTTCTCCCCAGCCACGGCTCCTGATACTTAAACGCTGAGAGCAGAACGTGGGCCCAATGCCCTGTCAGAGCCGACTGCTTACGTTTGGAATCAATACCTAGCTGTATTCCGCCTGCTTTAGACTCTGCTGGGCTTCGGTACTGTAGCTTCTAAATTAAAGATTCACGCTTGAAGTGTCCGTTCATCGTATTTTTAAATCTTCTTTCTCTTTTTTCTTCCTTTCTTTCTTCCTTTCTTTCTTGCTTTTTTCATTCCTTCTTTCTTTCTCTGTTTCTTTCTTTGGTTTGCTAGGTCGTTTGTCTGGCTGATTTAACTACCGCCGTAGTCTACTTTCTATTGGGTTCTATTCATTTCTTGTCCATCTGAGGGATCCTTTCCTCATGCAAATGATAGCACTTTCAAGAAAAGAATATTTTCCTAGCAATCGAATAGACAAATAAATGTCTTATAAAACCACGGTTTTACGAAAATCTGACAAGCCCAACAATGGTGTCTGACCTTGTGCAACAAAATGGTAATCTGAAAAGAATGGGATTACATTTTTTTCGTTCTTTCTCTCTCTCTCTCTGTGTTCCATTCTGTTTCGTTTGATGTTGTTTCGTTTTCAGTTTGCGTTAACCATTCTCTTAGTAACGGCACAAGCAGCGTTCAGGCCCTGACAGTATTATTTCCAAACGGAATTCCCCATCGCAGCAACATTTTGGAACAATGTGGAACAATGTGGAACATTCTGAAACATTAAGGAACTTGTCGAAACATTCTGAAATATTTTCAAAAATTCTGAAACATTCTTTATTTCTTTCCCTCTCTCCTTCCTACTCACCTCTCCTCTGCTTACCTCCCCTATTCCAGTCCAAAGCATTTTTTTCTTGAACCTGGTTGATCAGCTTCATCCTCGCCTTTCTCGTTACACATCTTGGTCTGCCTGTGGAGACGCACCATATCTAAAGCGAACAGATTGCATACAAGTGTACCCGATCCTCTGCCTGGAACCACCTCCACTTGTGTGATTGTCCTGCAGAAAAGAAACCTACGCTGTTGACATGACAGCCTGGTCTGATCGTCGTGATTCTTGGAGTCTGGTCATTCGTTCACAAAGTCGGTCTTAATGTCTTTTTGCCCTGTGTATTTCGCGTGCATCTTTCATTGTGGAAAGAAGAAAACACAGCCTATGAAGGAATGGTACCAGCGTGCTCTCTTTTTTCCCCATTCATAGCCTGTACATTTGAGAGAAGAAATAGCCATCGTGGACACTTTGATCTGCAAAAGAATAAGATACCAGCGCGTAAGTGATCCAACCCTTTAGTTAAACGGGATGTAAATCTACACGCACGCGCGCGCACGCGCCCGTGTGCACACACAGACGGTCATCTTCCCACCACGACACAAAGCGGACGTACTAGTGCTTCAGCACTCAAAATTCCTCCTAAACCTTTGGTCCGTAAAAGAAAAGATCCAGTTCAAAAGAAATAAAGGTTCGACTCATTAAAACCACAATGTGTGGTAAATGTAAAAGGAATGCTTTAATGGTGGATACCAAAACTCGCGCAATTAAATTACAGAGCTGAAAAGACTCACAACGTAAACTGTAAATAGAGGACCTATTCACTAAAACTGTGATTTGATATCTGGGTGCAGAGCATTTACAAATACGAAGTGCAAATGAAAGTGAAAAAAGGGGTGAAAGATTATACCTCATTCGTCCAAAATGTTTACCAACATTAAAACTATATACGTGATCAAGTGGCAATAGAATATATATAGATAAGAATAAAATCCAGGATATATATAGAGATAGATGCGTGCATATAATTTTTTACTGTCATGTCTTCAACCGAGGTGAGAGAAACGTGCAAGAATTCTTGTTAAAATATATGTTATGATTCTCTCTTTCTTTCTCTCTCTGCTTTCTCTCACGCATTGTTACGGAGTTGACCACACCAAATTAACGACATCCCACAGGTAAGGATTATTAATCCCATCGGCTTTAGTAATTAAAGCCATTTGTTAGGGTACTTCACTTGGGCCGTATTTTATTTAGCAGTCCCCCCTCCTCTTAAGCTAAACCAAATCAGTTAAGATAATTAACCCCAACAGTTATTAAGACAATTAACCCCATCAGTTTAGGTAATTAAGTTAAATTAATCCCATCAGTTTCCAATGCTGCCAACGCACCCTCCGCTTCGTTAACCTCTTCCAGAAGATTTACAGGCTGAGCGCGAGCAGTTGCTGTCATCCCGCACGCGCGTGTTGGAGAAACTAACAGGCGTTGTGGCGGCGAGTGGATACCGGGGTCGCACGCGCTACTCTCGCGCCGGGGGCCCGTCATTACGCAGGCATGATCAGGTTTGTCCAGAGAGGGGCCCTCTTCATCAGCAGGGCAAATACCGCAGCTCAAAGGATGACACCCCATCATTTCGCCAGCTTTACCGCACCGTTGAGAACTCCATTAAACGTCCGAAATTGCGGTCCTGTCCTTCGCCGTACCAGACCACGGCAGAAAAGGCTTTACATTTTCGCGTTCCCCTCCCCCTTTACGTTAAAAGGTGGCGGGCATAGCTTCTGTCCCCTTGCCAGTGCATCCTTTTTGCTCCTTGCTTCTAGGGCGGTCTTTCCTTCAAAGGTGCTGACAACATTTGGGGGTGGATGGAGAGAGAGGTTCTGGACGGGAGCGTGCAATCTGTATTATCCCCTTTCCACGCGCGGATTTGTGTATGCCAAGTGCGCAAATGAGGCTTGGCTGTAAGCTCTGATCCCAGTACTACCCAGGACAGATGTCACCGGGCTCAGAATTGTCGTGGTGTGTGCCCAGAATGACAAATATTGGCACAGCAGGCGTTAAGCCGCGTTCAGCGCCAACTACTGACCAGCTCTCGTGGACCAGAGAAGAACGTACCGTTTGGCCTTGACCGACATTAACTTCGTTGTGGTCGGCAAAAAGTTTCAGCGGCCGCCTTTTGCTGCTGGGGACCGAGTCTATTGAACCTGTTGACGATCGCGTCCTAAAACCATCCACTCTCGTCTTAACGGGCTCCTACTTTCAGTTCTGTCCCAGAAGCCCCATTACAAGCCTTGGAAAGCTGCAGACGTGTCTTTCACTGGTCGTGAGGACAACGATTTTACCATTTCTTGAAGAGGGGCATAGACTTCGAATTTTAAAACCTATGTTCAAGGAGACGCTATGGTTTGCCAATCTCCGCCTCGTCAACCATTTGAGACCTCCAGGAGCTAATAAACTCCCCCGCCTCCTCCCCAAATCTGTCGTTGTTCCCGTCTTGATGTCCCTGTGCCCTGCATGGCGTGTCCGACCCACCCTTCAGACTTTTTCAGATCCATCTCTCAGCTGGTTTGATCTGCCGTTCAGTCTGGATGGAATTCATCTTACGTCCGTCCACTATCCGTCTGTCTGTCGACCGCTTCGGGGGTCTGCTGGTTAAGGGCTCCACTTCCAAGGCGGGAGGTCGGTGGTTTGCGCCACGGCCGAGTCATACCTAAGAGTTAAAAATTGGCAGTCTAGTTGCTGCCCTGCCAGATGCCTGGCAGTATAGGGAACAGTGTTAGGACTGGTTGGCCTAGTGTCAGTGACTGGGTGGGACTGAAGCCTGTTACGACAGCCCCTTTTACGACATCCCCACGTAGAGCAGCACGTAAACTTGTCCAGCCAACAGCGTCCTGACATAGTTTGTGGCGGGAAATTAAATCACCAACCAAACAACCAACCATCACAGCAAATAACCAAGTAAGCAACCCACCCACCCGGCCACCAAACAACGTCCTGTCTGTCCCTCCCTCAAACAGGACAAGCAGAAAGGTAGGCAGATAGACACACGTAAATATTAAGTCAGACGGACATATAAAAAGCAACACATTAACAGATACACAAATGTATACGAGCGCGCGCACACGCACACACACATTCTTCACAATACTGCTATTTTCATGACTGACAATAACCTTTAGCGTATTTCTTGAGCAGATCCTGTCCGCTATGTCAGAATCCACCGCTGGAAAATAAGCTTTTACGTTAATAGGAAACCCGCGTAGGCCTTTATGACGGGCAAATATAGAATCACGGCACATTTTCGGGTAGCGGTCATTTCCCTAGATGTTAGAAGGTTTAGAAAAGAGTTCCCTTGCACGACACTTTCCCCATTCCTGAGGAAACAGGGCCTAACACCTGAAGCTTTCCACCTGACTTTGCTGTATGTTTCTATTGCTATTTAATTTGTTTTCCCATGGAATCTTTCGACTTCTTCGTATCTCGTGTTATGCTCCTCGTGACTTTGTGCTAAACCATGGAGCTTGTCTCTGAAAATCGATCTCGGAACCAAGTGAAAATTGACAGCAAATGAGCGTTTCCTGGGGGCTCCGCCAGCTTATGACATGATTATGGACACGACCGAGAAACACTGGTATTTTAATTCTCCAAACCAGACTTGTAAACGCCGTGTTTTACGCCTCGTGAATGGACGATAGCGATTGAAGACGATAATAATTAAGATTAATGGCTGTAAAATTCGGTTGTTCTTTTATATTGTCTTCATCATTTTCTCGTTGACAAGTTAAGCATCCAAGTCTTGCTTGCTACTTTCCTCTTTTCGTCTGCCACCCCCCTCCATCCTTACAGTTTTCTTCTTCGTCGAGCTCCCCTCAGGTGTCTGGAATGATCAGCAGGACCTGCTGAAAAAATCAAGGTGTAACTTAAATATTATATTAGGCACGTAATACAAGTAACCAAACTGTGGGAAAAAATATATTGGTAGCACTGGCAACAAGACTGGGGAAAGGGAACAGTAAAATCATCTAAGGGTTGCCATGGGCACTAAGGCTATCAAGTTTTATGGGAAACCTATATCATGTTCTACTTGTAGCTGTGATGATGATGATGATGATGATGATGATGATGATGATGATGATGATGATGATGATGATGATGATGATGAAAGTTGAAGAGCATATACGTTACAAGCATGATGAGAGCCTCGACAAAGATGATGATTAAAGCGCAAGATTTGTCAGTCTCGCGTTATACTTTAGGTGAGTACATTGACCTGCAGGAGGCACCACTAATGTGTCACGTCTGCTGTCCGTGCTCCATGTACGCAGGAATCCTCTACCGTCCAGCCGTGGACCAACAAGGTGCCCAAGATGGCACAGCCTGATCTCAACTTCCTGGCACCAGAAATGCAGCTGGGGCGCACGTGCTCGCCGCTGTCCGACATGTTCTCCCTGGGCATGGTCGTCTGCTCCATCTACAACGGCGGACACTCGCTGATTGCCGCCGACCACAACACCAACCTCTACGTCAAACAGCTGGACCAGGTAAATCTCAGGTCCTGCTTCCGTAAAAAATCAAATGACCTTGCGATTGTTATCGTGCTGCTGCTTAAGCTCTTCGTGGTGGTTGTCGTTGTCTTGGAAAAGGTGGTTGCAGTCGCGGTGGTAAGACGCTGGCGGGTTTGCTGTGCGTGACCATGTCATCCCCACCACTGTTCCCCTCAACAACAACAATAAAAAAAAAACCTCTGAGAAGCAAACCCATCACACAGTTCGATTAAATCGCAGGAAATCAGCAGCAAGTGGGATATACATTTGTCAAAACTAAACTGGATTTTTAATAAAAACAGCAAAAACTTCGGTAGAGAGGCGCACTTTTGCAATAGTTTCGATGTAAAGTCGCAGAGAAACTCGGTCGAACGAATTTCGATGAACTTTTTCTCGCAGACGACCAAAGCAATTCTTGCGTGCCCAGAATGTTGAATATAGTCATTCTGGTTTAAGAGAAACAAATCAGAACTCTTTGACTATATACTGGGTAGAGTCCATGGATTCGTTGGCTTGTGCTAGTTTCTAGTCTTCTCGTCCCTATTTCATTGGCCTGGATTTCCCCTGCGTGCGCTGAATGTCAGATGAAAGGACATCGGTCACAGAGAAAATGCATTTTTTAAAACAAGAACATCTTGATTGAAATGACGCAGCTTGCATGAACTCACATCGTAATGCTGCCATCGTGATCTAGAAAACATTTAATGACTGACGTCCTTGACATCAGTGTTATTGCATGCAGCAAGACCTGAAAAAAAAACCAATATCATTTATAACTAGAACTGGTCTGGACGTGAAATTGAAAAAGCAGAAGTCCAATGACGGAATTTTTTTCATATTTGTAACACTATCATATGCATCCTCTAAATCTCCACGTATTGTACAATTCTAACATATTAATACGTTTGAACTATTCTTTGAACGATCGCCATTCATAAGCCTGTTTTAACCGTCCCCCTCCCTCCCCCCTTCAACTGTCGGCGATACTAAGCATGAAAGACCATGGGTAAAGGGAGATTAGGCGAAATCTGCGTCTCACGCATATGCGACACCTGAAAACATCTCACGCTAGTAATGGACACGATTGAAGAGTCAGAAAGCAGACACCTTTTTTTAAAAAAAAGTTTCATGGATTCTTCCAGTGACCCCATTGTACACAGAGGTGAGCACGAGATGAGAAGTGGATCGATCCGGCGCGAAAGTTGCAGTGCTTGCGGGAGGGAGGGAGGGTAACAAAAAATGGCGCAGCCGCGGAGCAAATCTATTAAGCCCCTCGACTTTCTGCCGCAAAAATGAGATCTTCGTGCTGGTGAAAATCTGCGCCATAAGCGACAAGTGCTCTTCCCTCTGCTCCTCCAAACTACCCTCCGCTTTCGATCGGCAAGGACTCCGACGGGAAGCGCGAGTTCTTGGAAATCTGTCAACTTTTCACTCACTGCCGTGCAGCAGGTGGTCGGCTGTAATCTGAATCTGCGTTTCTCGTCGAGAGTTCCTGCCCCTGATCTCCATGGTGACAGTAAGGTACTTGTTTGTCGCTGATGAAGGTTTATGACAAGCCAACCTTTACAAATAACAAGAACTGTGTAGCGACTCAGTCGTTGTTACGTAAATAATTACAAAGAATCTTTCTTTGCATCGCTATTCGATTTTCTTTTCATCCAACGAGATATCTGAAAAGGTCTTGTTGAAAGATTACAAAGCCTATATTTAGAACGAGCATATTTCTTTGTCTTGAGAGGGAATATCAATATAAAACAAAGCTAAACGAATTCAAGTTGTTGAAAGACACTGTAATCTAAAAGAGTATTAGAGCTTAAATTTTATTTGAGCATAAAAGGTTGTCATTAAACTTAGTTGGATTCTTTTAGAGTACTTTAAACACACACACACACACAAAGGAACTTTGGAAAAGAAATTATTCTTTTTATGCAGAGGTTTTTCCCTAATTCTTTCCCACTTAGACAGTATCCCTCTTCCTCAAAATACCAGCAATTGACTACAGTCCTGGCTAGGTTAGACAGGCCGTTCATGTTTTTGCTGGCTGTGATTGATGGCGTAAGAATGAAGGGCAGGGTGAAGTAAGTACGCCTTCGTGGCATTATATCTGCATTTTGTTTTGCAGTAGTTCTTTTTCGTTATCTCCGTTTTTATTCTTAAACGACCACGCTCTTGGTCGTTTGCGTGTAGTTAAAGAACAGCATTCCAAAAACAAAAGAAGAAAGATCACGCGAACCGCATGAACTTTCTGTCAGTGGATGACCCTGCGTTGCGTGGCCTTTAAGAAGTAGAGCTCGTTACGCGAGTGCATGTGATTACAACAAGTACACATTCGGATCTTCAGCATTTGTGTCACTAAGCCGAAGATATGGAAGATATTTTTATTTAAGTGCAAATATCTCCAACATATTAAGCGCCGGAACCCAATTAAGGTTTCCAAACGGAGGGCACTGCCATCAGAGATTATAACAAGGCTAGCGGGATGCCATCAGAGATTATAATAAGGCTAGCTGCTATAAAATTGATAGATCAAGGCATTTTAAGACATTTTTACGCGAACAATATATTTTTCAGTTGTTTGTGGGGCATTTTTGATCTCGAACTTTCCTCTTCTGCAAATGCTGAGAGTGGAATGAGGCTACTATACCTTGGTACTTTTTATGTAACCCTAGAACTTATTTTTTAATTACTTGATGACAGTCCATACTGCTGAGTTCGGCGGGTAGAATTTTTGCCGAAATGCCCTCTGCTGGAAGTCGTGGTGTCAAAAACACAAAGAAGATGCCTCCAGATGGTGCGACTCGGAGCAATGAGCGAGCAGGGTCAAAGAAAACGACTTTTCAGATGAGAAAATGGAAAATTAAAAAGTGAGGCCGACCTCCTGCGTGGCATCTAAAGAGAATGGGGGACCTGGAAAGTGCTGATTAATACCAATACAATTGTCAAGGGGAATCTTCCGCAGTCCGAGCTTCCTTTTCTCGTTTCTGTTTGATTTAACTCCTTTTCCCAAAGCCCGTATCCCCCACACTCGCCACCAACTCTCCTGTGTACTTCTGTCCCAGCGTGCCTGACTAATGCAATAAGTTGCTTATTTATCAAATAAGAATATATGAATATTTGTGGTGTTTACATTTTTGGCGGGAACAAGGACGATCACGATTCTTTTGGGTTTAGATTATATGCGTTCTATTTTTAGCTTGAAAATCATAATCGGACATTGGCAATCAGGCAGATGTAGCTTATAAACAGACATCGGACATTAAGCGGTTAAACCTTTTATTCGGCGATTTCTGTCTTTCCACATTCTTTGTATGTGAAGCTTGAAAAAGCTTCTATTCACTGGAACCAATCAAATACAGTCTTACATAAAATATGCTAATATCTTTGGGTCACCACTGGGAACGCTCCTTCCCTTACACCCACCCACCATTACCCCCATCCCTAACCTTTCCTTTACCCCCCCCCCCTTTCTCTCGAAACACACCCCTCCTCTTCCTCCTTCCCCCCACCGCCCGAAAGACCTCCGAAAAAAGATCTCGCCATTTGACTGGCTCCGCTTTTTACACCTCCGAAATAGAGCTTCCCATTTGATTGGCCCCAAGTGACTTGGAGCTTTTACGGGCTTCCTTATCCAAGAACACGCGCGGACTGA
Organism: Lanistes nyassanus; assembly: GCA_004794575.1. Taxonomy (NCBI): domain Eukaryota; kingdom Metazoa; phylum Mollusca; class Gastropoda; order Architaenioglossa; family Ampullariidae; genus Lanistes; species Lanistes nyassanus. The sequence goes on from SMGT01014451.1 coordinate 354,086, forward strand.
TTTATGTCATGGTAGCTATACCAGAATAAGATTCTTGAATTTCCTATGCATGTGTAATCGGTACAAAAATAAATCTGCTAATGTGTACGTAAGCTTAGAAAAGAATTTCTAGGTTCGGGTGGATGTTTGCACTCAACACGCGCAGATTCGCTCCCCTTTCTCTCCAACTACAAAAGAAACTCGACTCGGAGAGAAACACAACAGACAGAATTTATTCCAGACAACACTGAAAAATAGTGGCCATTCGGGTATAAATTTAGAACAGTTTACGTACATACGGGGCCCGAACTGGGTGTCTTGCATCCTTGCGGGACAGTTCACGGTTGAGATTGCTCGTGCTGTCTCGAGTCTCTGTGAGCATGACCCACGTCAGCACGTGACATACCATGCTGATGTGGCGTTGCAGATGCACGACATGTTCGGAGTGGTGGCCCACAAGATGCCCATGGCCCTAGTGGAGCCTGTGGAGAAGATGATCAACAAGGACGTGCGCTATCGGCCGTCTGCTCAGCTCTTCTCCCTCGTGAGTATGAAGACATACGTCCTTATTTCATTTGAAGGACCCAGCTTGCACAAACTCATATTTTGCAGTAGAAAGAAACGAATTACTTTATATAATGGCAGACCATTAGACACGCGTACGCACGCCCTCACACACCGATACGCAGTCGAGTTTTCTAAAGTCTGTTTCAAACTAACGTCACAGAATCAAGATCGTCAGTCCATTCGGCAACAGCATGGGATGCTTCCTGTCGCTGACGCCTACAAGCCTAGCGCGCGTTTGGAGCGTCGGCTGGCTATCAGGATCATTTGACCTTAGCGCGCGCTGTCCCTGAAACAGGCTGCCGTCAGCAGCTTGCCTTAACTGTGACACTACGGGGGGGGGGGGGGGGGGGGGGGGGGGGGGGGGGGGGGTGCTTGGCAGCAAGGAATGTTTACTGTGCTCGTGAATATATATTTTTATTTTTGCTGCCGTGTGACATCGCTTGCAGCTTCCAGCTCCCAGCAGAGAACTTGCTTTTCCCAAAGGAAAAATTAGGACCACATCAAACCTGCCCGATTGGCTATTTGGCGCACGTGACTTTGCTCTTTCACCATGTGAACCAATAAGCTACATGAGCGAAAGGAAAGTGTTCTTCTGCTATGCCATCAAAGAGTAGACATGCAAACAGTGTAAAAAGAAAACCGAACAAAACAAAAAAAACTATTATAAGCCTATTATGGAATTCTATAAGGAGACGGTGAGAGAAATATGCGATGACCATGACATCAGTGATGTCGATGGCATGATGACCATGACGTGAGTGATGTCGATGGCATGACGACCATGACATCAGTGATGTCGATGGCATGATGACCATGACGTCAGTGTTGTCGATGGCATGATGAGCATGACGTCACCACGACTGAGTTTAAATGCAAAAGACCACCGACTGGGGAGCCTCCGTGACCTTGGCTTTCTGAATTTGTCGTAGCTCAAATATTTCAACGACACGGTCGTGATCAACTTGCACGCGCTTGCCTGTTCGGACCGGCGAGATCCGGCTGGACGAGCAGAGGCCTACGTGGGCTTGTCCCAAGTCATCCCTAACATACCCCGGGTACGTTTGTCTAATACGCCATAAGTCGTATGAGGTGCTTGGAAACGTTGTTAACAGCAGGCTCATAACAAATGGTTAACGACTTTGCGCTAATAAAAAAATGAGCTTGAATGGTTAACTTAAAAATAGGCACGAAGACAAGTACAGGAAAGGAATTAGGGAGAAAACTATTGAAAAGTTCTTTCAAGGTCTGTTATGGACGTTTTATAATTGAATTAACTGTGCTCAAGATTGAGGTCTTGATCAAGTATATTTTGCTCAAACATTCATTTCAGAAGATCGTTTTTAAAACACAATGTTTTGTTCTGCTTAAACCCAGAGATATGTCTTCCTGACATCTGTCATTGCCGTAAAGAGCGTACGCGTCAGTTTAACACGCATGAAGCGATGTTCCCACGGACTGTGATTGTCACTTTAGGTGTCTTTCCGATAAGTTTGTCGTTCTCCATTACCGCCTGTCCATGCCAGAATGTTCCAAACGTCTGCCTTTGCAGAAAGTGTTGTACAAGCACGTGCTGCCCACAGTGGAGGACGACTGCAAGATGTTCGACTCCATCATCTACGCCTTACCAACTCTGCTCACCATCATCGACTTCGCCACGCGAGACGACTACTGCGACCTCATCCTGCGGGATTTCTGCTCTGTCCTCGGCATGCCAAAGCCTGTGCAGGTGAATTATATTGTAGCCACCTCATCACCACCACCATCTACTGCGACAGCTTCCTGAACAGTCTTTGTTATGGGGAAACTTTGCATGGATGCTATTACAGTTACCACATCATCATCGACATCGTCGTCAACCACCTCCCTCACCACCACCACAACTTCCATTATTACAGCTACAAAAACTAGCATGTCCCCACTTCCTCTCCAATAACAGGAACATCACAACCATCTCCACTAGTAAGTATTGCTATACGTGTAGGTGCGTATTGTTGTGCAAGTTCAGAACTTCTGGGTACGTATGCTGTGTTGTGGTTATAACTGTAGAATATTTACAGTAACAAGAAAGTACGTTTTCATCAAACAATACACCCTTGCAGTGTATCCACACAAATTTATCATAAATAGTTGTGTTCACAAAAGTATAAGAGAGACTTGATGAAACCCAAAAACTAGAGATGTCTTCTGTCCTGCAGGCCACTGTGTACATCCTGAACAAACTGGACATCATTCTGGTCAAGACACCGCTGGAGGACATCCGGTCAGAGGTGCTCCCAATGGTTTTCAACACCTTGGATTCTTCGTCGCTCCAAGCACAGGTGCTTCCCGTTCTCAGCTGATGTTTTCTGTGTTACTGTATATGATTGTGTGAGATCGTTGTCGGGTGGTTAGTGATGTAACAGTCTGGGAAGTGCGTATTGTGTGGTTAGTGATGTAAAAGTCTGGGAAGTGCGTATTGTGCGTTAGTAATGTAAAAGTCTGGGAAGTGCGTATTGTGTGGTTAGTGATGTAACAGTCTGGGAAGTGCGTATTGTGCGTTAGTGATGTAAAAGTCTGGGAAGCGCGTATTGTGTGGTTAGTGATGTAACAGTCTGGGAAGCGCGTATTGTGTGGTTAGTGATGTAATAGTCTGGGAAGTGCGTATTGTGTGGTTAGTGATGTAACAGTCTGGGAAGTGCGTATTGTGCGTTAGTGATGTAAAAGTCTGGGAAGTGCGTATTGTGTGGTTAGTGATGTAACAGTCTGGGAAGTGCG
>SMGT01014451.1:357479-385967 GCA_004794575.1 Lanistes nyassanus
GTATTGTGGGGTTAGCGATGTAACAGTTTGGGAAGTGCGTATTGTGGGGTTAGCGATGTAACAGTCTGGGAAGTGCGAATTGTGTGGTTAGTGATGTAATAGTCTGGGAAGTGCGTATTGTGGGGTTAGTGGTGTAACAGTCTGGGAAGTGCGTATTGTGGGGTTAGCGATGTAACAGTCTGGGAAGTGCGTATTGTGTGGTTAGTGATGTAATAGTCTTGGAAGTGCGTATTGTGTGGTTAGTGATGTAACAGTCTGGGAAGTGCGTATTGTGGGGTTAGCGATGTAACAGTCTGGGAAGTGCGTATTGTGTGGTTAGTGATGTAATAGTCTGGGAAGTGCGTATTGTGTGGTTAGTGATGTAATAGTCTGGGAAGTGCGTATTGTGGGGTTAGTGATGTAACAGTCTGGGAAGTGCGTATTGTGTGGTTAGTGATGTAATAGTCTTGGAAGTGCGTATTGTGTGGTTAGTGATGTAATAGTCTGGGAAGTGCGTATTGTGTGGTTAGTGATGTAACAGTCTGGGAAGCACGTATTGTGTGGTTAGTGATGATATAGTCTGGGAAGCGCGTATTGTGTGGTTAGTGATGTAATAGTCTGGGAAGTGCGTACTGTGTGGTTAGTGATGTAATAGTCTGGGAAGTGCGTATGAATGTTTAGTCCAAACACACATTTATTAACAAGGGTTAACTCTACTCCAAAAAGGAAGCCGCCATAGCTGCTATTGGAGTGGTGAAGGAATACCTGGACGACAACATTCTGAGGAAAATGGTGCTGCCTAAAGCTAAATCCCTTTTCTTCCGGTCCACGAACGTGAAGGTCAGATTTCTTGACGGCTATGACACAGTCTGAATGTCTGGGTGGCTACGTGTATGCAAAGTTGACAAACATTGAACGGGCAGTTGGGTACGGATAATGGGATCCACCATACAAGGCAATGTCGGCCGACACATTCACGTCGGCCAAGAGTCTAAAAGTGTCATCCAACGAGTGGCATAAAAGGAAGGATGGATAGGTAGACATGGACAGCTTAAGGTCTCTTAACTGGCTGGCTGGCGTGAGAATTCGTATCTGCACTTTCGGTGTATAACAGATCGTAAGGCCCAGTCGCCTTGTGTATCTGACGTGCACCTTTACGTATGAACAGGAGATACCAACGCTCATGCAAGCCACCCCTTAACTCTAAACATGACCTAAGAAAGGGCGATTGTGCACGTGGTCTCAGTTGGTGCCCTGTACCGGAAGTGACGTTCAATATTGAACGCTGCTTTCAGATGCGGATCAACGCCCTGTCGTGCATCGACCATCTCCTGGAGAGCCTGGACAAGATGCTCATTCTTGATGACGTGCTGCCTTTCCTCACGGACATCACCTGCCAGGACCCGGATGTCGTCGTCACCATCGTTAGTAAGTTCTTCTGCCGCGCGCCGTTGTTTATTTCCCTCAGCACGTGTTATTCTGGTCTGCCTGCATTTTCTGCAGATCATTTCCTCACATCAGACTGCGCATCCGTATTCGTAATCCTCATCCCTACTGTTGTTCTTTTAATCGATCTGTACTCCCCTTTTTAAAATAATCTCTTGTTTCTTGTTTTCGTCTTGTTCTGTTCTTTTTATGTCTTCATTCCTTTAAATCTTATAAACGGGTATTTGCCTTTTTCTTTCGTATTCTTTTTTCTTTGCTTCTCTCTCTCTCTTCTATCATTTTATGTTTCTGTTTCTGTATGTGAAGTGAAATGCGCATAATTTGGCGAGTAGCTTCACATAGAATCTGACACATACACTGTCATTAAAAGGCACATGTTTCTGCGAATCATTACCTAATCTGATTCAAACTCAGTTTGTTCCTCAGTGTGAGCACACTGCAGTCTTGCAATAATTCAAAGCATAAAGAACACGTTCTTTCTACTGTAAAAATCACCTGCTTTATAGTACAATCTTGCAGTTGAATTTCTTAACCTTTACAGGTATTTATAAGCACATGCTCAGCGACAAGCGGTTCGGACTCACACACAACCTGCTGGCGACTAAAGTTATGCCGTCGCTGATACCGCACACGGTGAACCCAGGTCTCAACATGGAACAGGTAAGCAATGACGTCACTGTCAATGGAACATAAGTACAGGTAACGGTTCCCCTACCAGCAGGAAACAGGTGGTTAGTGACCTCACTGCCTAGCCAGGTATCAGAATGGAACGGACTGGTAGTAACACCGCTGCCTACAGAATTATCAATATGGCGCAGGTATTGGGAAGACACAGGCGAGCGATGTCGTCATTCTCACACAGCTTTCCACAAGGATCATAGAGTTTGCAAGTGCAGATCTGTGAATTTGTTCACTGTAATGACTGGAAAAACATCAAGAACAGTCATGCAAACTCGCCGTTTGACAAGAGATCAGCGAGTGTGACAGTAAGTTGAAATGACGTGGCCGCTGTGAAACTGCGTGCGATTGACAGATTTACAGCCGTCCAGCAGTCTGTTCACGTTCCAGTGCACTGATAGCATTACCTGTTTTTGTAATGGTTCACTGGCCTGACGCCATCATCCTGCTTTTGTGTCCATGCCTGACTGCCTGAGTGTCATTGCCACGATCTGTTCACAGTTCAGTGCGTTGATGGAGGTGCTGAGAGACATGCTTGAGCAGGTGGACAAGCAGCGGCGGAACAAGATGAAACTGGAGACTGTCACCATCCCTGTCCCCCACAGGTAACCGAATCAGTCTCCCGCCCACCCATCCACAACACGCACAGTTACGCACGCACGAACAGATACTCGCACACATGCAGTCACGCACGCGCGCAAGTGTGCACACATAGACATACACTCAAAGTCACACGTACATGCGGGAAACCACTCCCTCTCTCTCTCTTTCCCTATCTCTTCGATCTGCGTCTGTTTTCATTCATTCATTCATTTATTCATTCATTCATTCATTAGTACCATGTCTTGCTAGAAACAATCTATCATCTCTTGCTTTAGCCTCTAACACACAGAACACATGCAACGTCTTCTAATGAAATGAACATGCTATATGATGTCACATCCTTTACCTGGGGGCTTTTACCGAAGTGTCGGCACTGCACACACATAATATCATGTACAAAGTAAAATCCCGCTCCACTTCAAACATGTTTTTTTCCTCTCAAACAGAGGTTCCATTAAAATGCAGCCAGGTGAAGAGGGCAACGACTTGGCGGCCCTTCTGGAGAGCCGTGTCCTCAACCAGCAGAAGAGCAAACCGGGTCCCTATACCTGCACACGTACGTATCTAGGTTTCTGTACCCGTGTACGTATCTAGGTTTCGGTACCTGTGTACGTATCTAAGTTTCTGTACCTGTGTACGTATCTAGGTTTCTGTACCTGTGTAAGTATCTTGCCATTGTTGTCATTTTCATTTATATTGTTTACCTGCTGTTCATCGCCTTTGTATTTATTGTAAGATTAGAGGTAGAACAGTACTGCTGGTTTTTTTTAAATTTTCTCGTAAAGGATAGGTGAACCGTGTATGCTGTCGATGACGCAATAGTATCTGATGCATGTGTTGGTTACTTAGGGAAAAGTATATCAACTGCCGTGATTTCGCACTGTTTGAAAAACGGAGTGGTGTGGGGTTTGATAGGGTTAAAATTGACCTACGTACGTGTTTTCTTACCAACAGCGCCCAGCACTCCTGAACAACAACAACGACCAAGAGCCAGCAGTCCCAAGTCCCAGCGAAAGAATCACACTATTCAGTCCCTGGGCATGAGTCTAGTAAGTTGGCTGTTTGGTCTGACTTTCTTCCTTCCTTTCTTTCTTTCCTCTTTTTTTTTCTTTTCTTTCTTTTTTTGTTTCCTTTGTCCTTGCTTTTTTCTTTCTTTTTTTTCTTTCTTTTTCTTTTTTCTTTCTTTTTCTTTTTTCTTTCTTTTTCTTTTTTTCTTCCTTTCTTCCTTCTTTCTTTTCCTTTGACTTTGGTTCCGTTTTTTGTTTGTTTGTTTGCTCAGCATTGATTGCTTTCCACTTTGTTTCTACGCTTTTGCCCTCTCGTTGCTTCGAGACTTTTTGTTGCTATTGCTGGTACATGTCATAGTGATGGCGAAGAGAGTAGTGGCGATGCAGATGATGATAACATTGAAGGTGATGCCTCTCTTTATTCTTGTCTTCGTCGACATCGCCATCATCGTCGTCGTCATCATCATCTTCCCCCTTGCATTGTCGTTCATGCGTCTCTTGTCTCTGCTTGTCGCCCCTGCGTTAACCAGATGCCTCTGCTTGCAGGACGAGAAGAGCTCGCTGGACAAACCGCTGGACACGCAGCGCCGCCACTCTCTGGTGCCCCCGTCCTCGGGCGGCACTCCCACCATCTCCATCACCAGCGAGGACGCCCACAGCCCCGACCGCTCGCGCCGCCCCTCCACCCACAGCCTGGGCCCCTTCACCGTAAGTGGCCTTACGGAGTACCTAAGCCAACACCGGGGCAGCACTGGCGACCGCTCGCGGAGGCCGTCCACGCACAGCGTGGGCATCCTGCCCATCTCCATGTTTGGGGAGGGCGGGGAGAGGCCGCGGCGCCCCAGCACCCATAGTCTGGGGGTCTTCCCCATAAGCTGTTTCGGGGAGGAACGAGAGGGCGGGAAGGGCGACAGACCCCGCCGACTCAGCACCCACAGTCTGGGGCCACTGGTCGTCCCTGTGAGTTTGCCTTCTTCGTGGTGGTGTCCGCTGCCTTGGTGGCCAACAAAAAAAAAAAAAGCTGCAAAAACCGTTATTCTCTTCGTTTCCACCACCTGCCTCCCTACTCCCTTTCCCTGATTCCTCCCTGCAAGTGTTTTGTCAGTCATATTGCCTCTCTTTTTGTCGGTTCCACTCCACATCTGTCACCCCATCCCAACCCCAACCCCAACCCGTCACCTATATTTTCCACCTCGCCTTTCAAAGTTGTCGCGGTCTGCTTGGCTGTTTTGCCGTCTCTCGTGGTGGTGGTGCAGTTATTTTTGGCTTTGTTGTCTATTTTCATCCCTGGCTTCTTTTGACTGCCTGGAACTTCTTTCTTTCTTTCTTTCTTTCTTTCTTTCTTTCTTTCTTTCTTTCTTTCTTTCTTTCTTTCTTTCTTTCTTTCTTTCTTTCTTTTCTTTCTTTCTGTTTTCATCTTTCTTCCTGTCCTGCTGCCTTCTTTACTTTCTTTCTTTATTTGTATGTGTGTGCCTGCATGTGTCTGTTCTTGGATGTCAGAAAGAAGCCAGACTGAAGGGTAGGATCTTGCTTTGTTACCGCGTCAGACGGCAACCCCGTGTTTTTAACCTTGTCCACCTGTACTTTTACGTGGCAGCTGGTTCTTCCCGGTTGTCCGCCCCTGATTAGGTGACGTGCAAGCGCATTTATAAAACCTATGCGAAGATCCAGCATGCCTTTTTGCTTGAATGGTGTGCATATTCCACATCCTTGGCATTACAGTGATAAGATAATCATTTATAAAATAGGCAAGGTCATAACTTGGGACTGGAGGAATAACTCCTGAGGAGGTAGCTAGGGAGGATGAGACTTCTCCAAGGTGGGTATGGACCCGACCCAAAGCGTGGAGTTCTAGATCGCAAGAACAGGTTAACAGATGACATGGAGGTCTCCTTACCTTCTTTGATTCCCCACACCCTCGATCTCCCCGCGGCCGCAGCTGTTGACGAGAATAAGGTTCTAAATACATGGGGATAGCTTTGAACCTCTGGTCTAAAGTGACAGAACATGTTGACAGTTAGCTCCTATGAGAGTCGTGGGCCTGGTTGGTTATTTTGTTGAATAACAGTCAGCAAAGGGACGTTATCTGGTGACGGGGATTGGTGCCACAACTAGCTCGCAATGCAGGAAGTACGGACGACGTTCTGTCAGAGAGGTCTCGTTTTCAGGCTGGTGTGCTCTGGTTGTGTTTGAAGGATCCTTTCTTGGGGCGGTGCTGTCAGTCTCCTGACCTTTGATCCGTTGTTGTTGTTGATAAGTGGATACCGCATTTGTCGTTGTACGTTTTGTCTGTTTAATCTTTTTTCCAGTTTTGCATTTACTTCGTATGACGTCTGTGATACAACTGTGCATAAAGCAGAATGTTATCTGTATATTGTCCGTTCACATATTGCAAAACAGCTTAGGAAATAATTTCCTTTTGAAATAAGCATCGGAAGTCGACAGTTTCTTGTGTTAAAAATCTTATTGTTCAAAACGCTTTTAGTGTGGCAGATGGTTACCTGAGAGTTGTGACAGAAATACATGTGTACGTACATGTGCACACGCTTGTTCACATATTCAAACATGCACATTTTGCACATTCATTCATTCACTCACACACACGTGTATACGAAAAGTGAGCATTTAAATGAGACTGAAGCGGGAGAAGAAAGAGAAATTCGAGAGTGAGAGAGAAAGGGAGCAGAAAGGGGAATAAAGGAAGAACAAATTTCGAAAACATTGTTCTAAGCGATGATACCAGAATCCGTATTTAAATTCGGCAATGGGCTTTTCCGCAGATGCATAATGCAAGAAAGGTAAGTGCGCAATATTGTGCTTAGCAAAAGTGACTAGAGTTATCTCCCTTTATAAACTTGTACCGTTGTCGTCACGGATGTGGTAAGCGACTCTCAATGAATTTTCTTAACTCTTTCGCACTGTGCTAACTATTGCACTTATTTTCGTTTGTAATTTGCCACCAGCAAAACCTTTCCAGAACTTGCTCATCTAGCTGAAGACACTCACTAGACTCAAATGAAAAAGTAAATTTTAGACTACCAGCTGTTTAACATAATTTTGCTATAAATGTACAATATTTCCTCTTCCGTGTAACACTTTTTTTTCCTCACAACCAAAATTTTTTGCTTCGCCCTTCGTAAAACGGATGAATATGAAAGAGCTATATGGTCTTTGTCGTTTTCAGCAGTATATATTGTTATGTATGGTTTTGGTGTTTCACGCTTCAAAAAGGATTACTTTATGCATTCCTCTTCCTTCAAAAACAAGTTTGTAAAATTGAACAAAGTTATTTCTTTTATCTTACTGCAGACGTGTCCTTTTCATCTTTTGTGAATCTAATTTTATTTTAACATTTAATGTTCTGTCGAAACTATGTGAATGGCGTCTGTTTTTTTCTGGATCTGTGCTAAACTGTATGTTCAATAGTTATGGCGATGTTCGTTGCGTGTTTGTTTAAATACGTTTAATTAATCTGAGTTGTCTTACATTGTTATATTAAAAGTCTTTACATAATTATTCTGTTTAATTAATCATCGCGCCTTTTGATTCTGTTGTACATAAATCAGAATTTATGTCTAGATCACAGATATTGATTTTATGAGTCAATCATATTCCATTATGGCATTTTATTTGTCGACCATTTAACAATTTGTTCTGTTTTATTTCACAAAGAATTTAGTCTCACTATTAAGAAATCCGTAAATTTTATTTGGACGCAATACTTAGGAGATAATGTACAAGGTCTTAAAACGATTACAGATTGTGGTTGCTTTCTTGCTGTTGCTATTGTTATTTCTGTTCTTATTTTCAAAACATACATAACTGCCAGTAAGATCCATAATCAACATTTCCTTGTCGATCAATCTTTCATTCCGCATTCTAAAAAAACTTAAAACGCAGATCGATTAGATGTCCTTTCATTTGATGAAACTCGGTTTTTTTTTTCCTGCATTTCTTATGTCGGTAAAAATGAAATGTATGAACCCGTAGTATTCGTGCTTATGGTGAAGCCACTGGTTTTATGTGCGAGAGGTCCTTGCTAGACTACAGAACTGGCAGTACAGCCTCGCGTTCGTAGCAGGCACAGCGGTACATAAATGCACATGGAGTTCTGTCTGGGACATTTACGCATGAAAGCATTTTTCATGCATCATACTTAACGGAACTTCCAGGGTTGCGAAGCTATTAGTGCACCAAACTTTCAACGCTGTGTTCTTATCCCTCTAAACAGTGGAGGAATTATCATTGTTGATAATTTACTAGGATGAATATAAGAAAAAGCTCTCGAAATATCTGGAGACAGTTGTAAATGCTATACCTCTCCTCTCTAAGCTACATCTGAATACAGTAGATTACTGTCTTATCTTAAAGTATGTTCGATGCAACGTCTTCTCGTGCATTTTTTTCATTAATGTCTTAAAACAAGGATCTCATGGAACTTTGTGCCAATAATTTCGAAACCGGAAGATTCGCTAACACGTAATCTAGTCACGTGATCGAAACAATGCCTCTTTTACAGCCCAGTCAATGAAGACAAGGCCCGGAAGTGGGCCACCGTACCGCCAAGTGCATTTTTGTCCCTCTGATTAACCCATTAAGTAGACGTCTTGCCTCCTGGGCTCTCTTTAGGAATCGCAGCCCTCTTCCACCCAGCATGCAAGGCAACTTTGGCTGATATTTAAAAATGTCCCCGTCGACCGTTCTAGACTGTCAGGTGACATCGTCTCGTGTGCTGGCCAACGTCTTCACGCGCGTTTCACGTCGTAACTGCAGCCCAAATAGTCTGCCCTTGAATATAAGCGGTCGCCAATTTGGATGTGCCAATCACATCTGTCAATTTCGTTGTGATTTGCCAATCGGCGTCTGCCGTGTAAACGTGGAATGGGGAGGAAGGGGCAAACAGGAGTTATTTTAGGCCATGCGAGACGAGAGGTCTGTTCTTTTATCGCCTGTTCCTCGCTAACGACATCCTAGCGCCGACAGTGGAGGATTGATTGAAGATTAGACCACATGGCTTCTCCGCGCTCTCCGATCAGCAAATCCCAGAACAAACATTGATCTTAGACCTCGTTATTGGAACGGTTACATTTTTGATCGAAAAGTTTCTTTTCTCGAGAGCATGAAGCGGCGTGGGTGCAGCTAGAAGCAGATGAAGGGTGAAGTGGCGGGAAAGGGGGAGGTTGAGGTGAGCAGACAAGTAATGGCTTATAATTGTTATTGCTAGTTTATTATCGTGCAGATTACTGCACCGGCAGGACATACACCTTAACTGGTTGGTAACCTCTAAATGAGACTGTGAAGTGTGAACCCTGTAAAATGTTCACTCTGACATCATGGCTGTATACGACATTGTTCGTGGGTCCTGTCTGTCGCTACAGGAGCTGGAGCGGCGAGGCAGCAAGGGGAGCCTACTGAGTTCTTTCGGGCTGAGTGACGGGCCCCCATCCAGCCTCCATCAGCGCCGACCTAGTTTCCAGGCTTTCGGAGAGAGCGTGGTATGTCGTCGATGTGGTGGTGGTGGTTTTACTAAATAGAATCTACACCAACGGCCATTACAGTAAATACAGTCTTCAGCAAGTGCCATTATGCACTCGCTAGATCTTTCATTTTACGTCGAAGACTGCGTAGAAAAAAAATAAACAGCATTTGCCCGTGTGGAGGGAGGAGGGAGGGAGCAAAATCGTCGAATCCCCAGTGATGGCTGGTAGCGGTGTGTAGTTTTAACCTGCAGACAGATCCGCATTCCTTTTAACCCCCCCCCCCCTTACAGTTTGCTTGTAAAAGTCTTCATCGTGACAGGGATAAAGCTTGTCTCCTGCACAGGAGGACAGCTCGCCGTTGGGTGGGATAAATAGGAAGTGCAACATTACGATACCACATGCTTACAGTTTATTAGTCATTTATCAATAAAGTCTATGAGCATGTTTCAACTGCTGCAGTCTGTGTTTCCGTGTTCATTTATTCTATTAGCAGTTGTGCCTGACCTGACTAAGGCCAGTGCTGACGATGTGTGCAGATGCAGCTGTTTGGCTCCAAATAAGCAGTTGGGTGCTCCAGACAAAACCTTTAGTGCGACCGGCCGGCAAACCAGCCAGCCAGCCAGCCAGCCACAACCAGCCGAGCCGCATCCCCCACCCTGGCGCACTTGACGTACCGCTGTGTGTCGTCACCTGCAGTACCTGTCCAGCCCCGAATACCTCTGACCTCTGCACTACCACCCTTGCGATGCGATGTGCACGTGTGTGTGTGCGCGCGCATGACCAGTGACCAACCTGTCGTCTGCAAGAACTACCAATCAGTCTCCTAGACACTGAGAAGAAACCTGCGTTTACGCAATGACCTAACGCGCATCATCTCGCATTTAAATTCGCATTTATTGGGGCAAACGGGCGTTTTGGCTTCGTGTACACGCACGTTTACGCGCGTCAGAAGTCATTATGTCAGAGTAAAAACGCTCGCGCCTGCAGTTTCTAGGAAGACAAATTGGGTGCTGTATTCCTACCGTGTCTAGCAGAAAGAAAACAGATTGAACAATATGCGTGTACCCAAGAGGAAACATGCACCATCCCATGCATAACTGCCGAGAAATACGTACCTTATATCCTAGGTCTACACAGTGCTCTATAAATTGTTGCGTTTACGCCAAGGAGAAACACGCGTATAGAATCTATTATTGTTAGCGAATGCTGAAAGAACTGAACTCAATATAGCCTCACGTTTAAAACGGGGAAATGCCGAAAGGTCAAATCGGCGTTCACCCATGATCTGATGCACTTTTCTCCCTTGGCGTAAACGTACCTTTTCGGGCCGTACGAAGTAACTGGATGCAAGCACGTCTGTGCATGCACCCGCCAAAATGTATTTTTAAAGCATCGCATACGACAAGTTCTTATGTCAGGTGTGTTGATCATGGGTTATTAATGAAGAGAACAGAAAAATCCTTATATCTGTAACTGAAATGGAACTTAAGTTGGACAGCAGTGGATGTTACCTTTGATACAGAGACAGACAACCTCCAAACAAGGTGTTTTGACCATGAAAATGAGATCAAACTTTTCACTTTTTTGAGTGCTTGTGCCATTGCTAGGCAGAAAATACATGTATCACCAGTCTTGATCTCAAAGCCCATCCAAGAAGCCAGATCATTTAAGTCTGGAACATCTGTGTGTGTGTTCACAGCAACTTTTTGATGCAGGTGTGTTTGTGCACGAGAGGGAGAAAAAAAGTTGGAGATCTTTGTTTTGTGCCATCGCTGAGAAGTTAGTGAACAGTTCAAGATTCGGTTTGGGTTTTACTCTGTAAGAATAATGCCACCCAGTACAGGCTAGAACTAGTCTGTCTCAGAAAGTCTCGAGAGTATAAGCAAACAAACTAAGAAAAGCGCCACAGTCTATATGCTGCAAAGACGATTTATCAATTTTCGTAAAGCTATAAAGAAATTTTTTTCTTTTTTCAAAATGACCTTTCATATGCAGTGTAACATACAGTTTGACCTTAAGACTTATCCAGGCAAATTCTGCCAGTATTTTCGGATAGTGTAATATTTCCACATCCTGTGCGTGCGATTGTGGCTATGGACAAATGTTTTTCTTCCTGCCTAAAATAGCGACACCCTAATAAAGAATAATGTCACTTGAATCGTTTGATACTTAGTGATAAGATCCTTTCAAGTAATAATTTTGTCTGTGAGGTCAAAAATATGATGGATTTATTCCTTTCTGTTTTCTTCTCCTTCTGCAAGTGGTCTAATTAAGTTACAGAACTACGCGCTTATCGGCCGCAAGATCGTCAATCTTTACAGGTTAGAATTTACGATCACTCCGAGACGCTGGAATCCTGGCTACATCTGAGTAGTGACGTCATCTGTATAGTCTCTGATATAATCTTAGCATTCTGATAACTCTGGAAGATAGGTGCCTCTGATGCTATTACAGGCCGGGCACAACCTTTAACGGAGAGTTCACTCCTTCAGACTACCCTCGGCGAACCTTTTGCATCAGCCGTGGAGACAGAACAATGCCCCTGCCAGGGCCTCGCCAGAGCGAAAATTAAAAAAAAAATGTTCATAAAGATTTACGTGGGGCCCAATTTAATCCAACAAGTAAAAAAAGTTCATATCTCACTTTACTTTTTCAGACTATATGCCTCTAATTCTTTTACTTGCAAATAGAAATCTAAAGCTTGCGTTCATGCTAGCTAGTGGAAAACTATTCGTGAATGTGAGGTCTGCTGTTACAATTGTAAATGGTGATCTTTAAAGGTGACAGCCTAACAGAAACATCAAGCTTCTCTCCATCCGCCACTAAACTCAAAGCAAATTCAAATAAGGGCTAAAGCATCTGTTTTGGTTTTAAGCAAAATTCCTTTTTAAACATGTATGTCTCCCTGAGAACCAGCGAAGCATATCGTGGTTGTGTATGTTGATATAATAATGTGTATAATGTGTATGTGGTGTGTATGCACTTTTTCATTGGCTTCACGCTTCATCAGTCCATTACCCTCTCTCAGCCCCCACAGAAAAACAACTGATAGACTTATGTATATTTGAATATTTTGTACATGGTTGTGTCTTTACATATATATAGAGAGAGAGCCATCCTTTAACCGTTTAGGTATGATTACTTGAGAACTTGATGTGATAAACGGATCCTGCAAAGCGAAAAACAAATTTACGATATTTTTTACCGCCTGTTGTTCCTGACTGTAAGCTTGTTCCTTGCCATTCACCTATCACCAACACCATCACCACAGCCTCCACCACCACCACTACCACCACCACCACCACTGCCGCTGTCACCACCGCCACCACCAGCAGCACCTTGACTACGATGTATGTCGCATAACTGCAAAAGAAATATTTGTACTACATCCATGAGTGCTGGTACTACTTTCCTTAGATGACAGTAAAGTCCAGGTATGTCCACTTGAACGAGTTGTCTGTTCTTGTTTCGCTTCCCGAAATGCGTCGTCTTGTGATATGTTTTGTGATCAGAGATGAATGAGTGACTGCAGATGCACGTCTTTAGTTCTTAAGTTAACAGAGAAATACATGGCGTATAGAGTTGTAACGCTTCTTATTATATACTGCTCAAAAGAATTGAAAGACCTGCTGGACTTTAAGGCAGGTCATGGACGTGTGTACTTTCCAGGACCACAGCATCTGACCCCGTACATTTAGATACAGCTCGTTTCATGCTGTAACAGTGAGCGTCTAGGTGCGTGGAAATCAGTGCTCGCACGTTCACACAAAATTCATGCAACTCAAATGGCCTCCAGGTGTCACAGAAAAACTGAACAGGTGAAAACCCCCAATCCACTTGTCAACCACGTTTAATGTGAACACAGTAAAGGAACTTTTGAAGGACTGGTGGGTATTTATGAACGCGGTCGGAAGACACTTTGTAACCATGTCTCCAAGACGACGACTGGGTGATGCTGATCGTGCCATGGCTATTGTTTGACTGCATGAAGGCATCGGGGTCTTGGGAGTTAGTCGCCGATTGAGAGTATCCCATTGAGCCATTGTGACATTGGGAGACCGCTACAACAGACAGAAAATGGCAGAGAGTGTAGACGAGCGGAATGCCCGCAATCCACGTCCAGACAAGATGACGGGTTTGTCGTCGTGTCGGCTTTACGGGACAGAAAAACCAATGCCAACACGCTCAGTAGACCATCAGCGACCAGACGATTAAGAACAGGTTCTTTCAAGGCATCCCACAGTGAGATCTATTCTGACGCCAGCTCATCGCGCTGTTCGGCTGGCCTGGGCCTGGCGTCTTCTGGCTTGGACACGTTGCACTGGGCCAGATTTCTCTTCACCTGTGAGTCCCGCATTGCAAGATTGTTTCACGATGGCGAAATCCCCCTATAGCTACAGACAGCCGAATGTCAGTATGACGCCATTGTGAGGGAGCGTGAACCGTTTGGTGCCGGGTCCACAATGGTTTGGGAAGAATGGGCAGGACCTACAGAACACCCTGCACAGCGTGCAAGGCAGTCTCACTGACCTAGAAGGATGTCATTCTGGAGACCCTTGTACTGCCAGCACTGCAGGCAATAAGACCAGGCGCCATTCTCCACGATGTCGATGCCAGAGCACACAGGGCTTGGGTGCCCAAGACCTTTCTGCAGCAGCAACTCGCAGGGACTGGGCAGCAAATTCACCAAACCTTAGACCGACCGAACATCTGAGACATCGCCTGTGGACAAACCACCGATTGCCAGCTTTTATTTGCTTCAGCCGAAGTGGGAGACGATTCTGAAAATGCCTCAGGGAACATTGTCTTACTGCGTGCAACAGCGGTGCCTTGCTTGCGCGTAGACCAATGGAGGGGATTTACGTTTTGACATTAATTATTCAGTGCTGCACATGATCCTGCTTTGAATACGTCGGTGTAGGTTGTGTCCTTCATGACAGGGAATCTTGATTTTGCAATGAAAAGAAAATGTGATCAAACTGTTACTGGTCGTTACATTAATGAATGAGGCACACTTCAGCTTTATTGTGATATCAGTTTGTGTTTGGGCATCACGTAGCGCGTGCAGTTTGCACTGATCTTTCAGTTCTTTCGAGCAGTATAGTTTGTTGTGCTCCCTTTCCCCGCTTCATAGCACCGAAATAGCTGCTTACCGCAGAACGAGAGAACAACATCACAGAGACTGCTCCCAGCTGGTATGAAAAACAGACTTCATGTCGAATGAACGCATAGCAGAGAGAAAGCGTGCGCTGGAAAAGTTTAAAGGATCTTCAATTTGCAGGTCAAACGTCAAATAACCCGCTGTGCACATAATTAATTCCACATTTCTGTCGGAGGGAAGTAATGAGGAATGTCTTCATATTTTTCCATTTTTTTCTCCTTTTTATAACAAAAACACATCGCATTCAGAGAGATATTACAGTAATAGGCTGTAATCATCACCCACTCCCCCCCCCCACACACACACACACTTTTTTTTCTTTTTTTTTGCTTAAACATTCCGAGCGTATTGTCTAGCTGAGAGGACAATGCACTCTTGATATACTATCTCAGGAAACAACACACTTCGAGTGCGGCTTTCATGAGAATGATTCACTTTGGGAGCTCTTTATCTTAGCGGACTGTTGAGGGCCAGGAATCAAAGTGAACGAGTACTCACCCAAGACTAGCTCTAGCTTAGTCAGTGTACCAAGAAACCCCTCCTCAGGCTTCCAAACACAGGAGCGAGCAACGAGAAAAACCAAATCGAGAGGTAAAGATGCACAGCTGCACGCACATGCACACCTCTACTTTTACGAACGCTCCCACCTACACATGTACCCACCTACAAACGTACCCGCATACACACGTACTCACACAGCCCTGCTTATCGCACAATTGGATAAATTATTGTATGATTACTTCAACAAAAAATAATACAGAAGATGTAAAACCAATGTGAGGTGTAAACACCCACACGCACGCAGGCGCGCGTGCGCGAGCGAGCGAGCGCGAGCGAGCGAGCGCGCATGCACGCACACACACACGTATGCAAGCGTGTGCACCTATGCGCCCACATGCACACGCATACCCACCTACCCACGCACATACACGCACGCACTTACACGCAAATTCATGCTTTGATCCACGCCGAATTCTGATTTCTGGACACGCACACTTCGGTTCAAAAGACCAACGTCTACTCAGCGCCAGCCCACAGCGCTCTCGTTCCGCTACAGTCCTGCGCATGGCATGTATTTACGACACACTTTACCCCCACCCCTCCCACTTCGAGGTGTGCTGCGGTGCGAACGTGAGGTTGATAATTCAGCCGAGAGCTATATGTCTATCAAGGCATTCAGGTATGTAGACATACCCTAGCGAAGCTGCTCTATTGTTTGAAGCGTGTCGTGTTTATATGTGCTACCTAAAGTGTAAAGTTGCCTCACACACTAAACGGGTTTTCATAACATGCAGCTGACAGGCGTCTATAGCGCTGTGTCGAGCCAGGGGCACGCCAAGTGGAAACTTTCTGGCAAGTGCGTTCTGTATGTGTAAAGTCTGGTGCTGTACTGCGCTTCTCGTGATCTTTCCCCACAACGAAAGAACAACGGCAAGCGGGGGATTGAGAGCTGGCCGTCTGAAACTTTGTTTTTGAGGCGGGCGTGTCGTGTCATGAGCAGCAGAAGGCCTGGCAACTGAAGCGAGACGGGGTCTTTTCTCAGCACGATTGGACTATCTTTCTGATCGGGTCACCTGGAAGGCCAACATTTTTTTCAAGACGTACGCACCCTAACCCTAGTCGCTCGTTTCAAAAGATGTTGACAGAGAAGGGCACACTGTATGTCAAGCTTGATGCCAAACGTTCTCGCAGTATTAACTGAATAACTACAACATTGACACTAACGCGCCCCACTTGCGGCACAGATTTGCCCGGCTCAGCATTAGCCATACAGGTATTTTGATATGTACACTGAAGTCAGCAGTGTGTCGTTTAAACGAAGGAGGAAATTGCTAAATTAAAAGCTTCACGTACGTGATTGCCTGGAGTGCCCATGTTTGGAACGGACAACCCATAAGATCGACAACCCAGCTTATGTGTAGATTTTAGAAACTTAGCTGTCTTTGGGGAGCTGAAAACGTCGTGTGTGCACACTTGTTCGTGTGGGAGAATCTCTCACTTCGAATGTGTGTGCTTTCGTATGTGACTCAACTCTGCCTGCCTATCTCTTCCAACCTTTTCGATGTGGGTGTGTCCGCGCGCGCCGTGCGTGTGGGCTTGTGTATATACGATGCATGCGCGCTAGACTTCATATTAGATGATGTTAAATGAGAAGTGAGTACATTGCATTAAATAATGACACCATTGTGACATCATAATATTGTTGCATTGACGTCAGACGCTCTGATGGATTGTCAGAGGTGGAGAATATATACTTCCACTCGGCTTCACGCAGTGAGTCGACCCCATTCCTGAGCACGATTGTTTACCTTCCTCTTTTTTTTCCAGCTTTCTTCTGTGTTACTCAGCTGCTGAGAACATAGGATTCTGAAATCGCTCACGAAATACCACATACGTACAGAGCTGACCGACTGAGACAAAACTACCCACGAAGCATTCTCAAAGAAACAGCGACGTTTCTGTAAGTTGCTAGCTTGGCAAGCCCACTATCGAGAGCAGCAAGCCTAAGTGAAGCTGACACGACAGGTGCAACATGACGTGGTCGGAATTTTTAAGTAACCTGCTGCAGTCGACACACAAGGTGGACAAGGCGGCCGTGTTTAATTTGCGGGGGCAGCCCGTCGCGACTTCCCAGGATTTGCAGGTAAGGATATCACCTGTGTCGACTGAGGCTTTTTGACATGTTCTCCTTGCAGCTAAACAAGCCAAGCTCACGAGCTGAAAGGATAATGTAACAACTTCACATTTTGTTTTGTTCTGATGTGTAATCCACACCTTGTCTTTTTAACGGTATAGTCAACCGTCTGCTGCCATCTCTTTATGATGAGTTGGACAATGGGGGAAAGAACTGAGCAAGCTCAAAATAACACGATGAAGCAAACGGCTCCAAGCCACAGCACGCACGTCAAGACAAGTAGACGGATTGATAAAGAAAAATTTCCCGTGGTGCATCTTTCCACCTCTAGGCAACAGCAAAGCAGCAGAGAAAAGATCCTACCGACGCTTACGGATAACGCTGTCCCAACACACTGTCCATGCAGGAGTCACGTGATCGGTCGGTGGATTGAGAGACAAGTGGCCACACCCATGACTTTAACTTACAAATACTCGCGCTTTACCGTCGCCCATTTGTTCACATGGCTTCTGGTGTGATGCTTTGCGCTCGTTCTGACAGAAACATTTGTAGGGCTTGTCAACAGGACACTGTACTCGAGGTTCAAAACTGTTAATAATTAAGTGACCCTTTCATATAACCTCTGAAAAATTAAGCACCCTGTGACTGAGGCATGACAATATAAAACGTTTTTTGGTACAATGCGTTAAAGACTGTACAGATCTTAAATTTGTTGTTTGTTTCTTTCTTTCTTTCTTTTTGAACAAATAAAACAAATACTTAGTTCACGCTTTCAGATAACAGAAGCAGACGGCAAGGCGTTGCTGCGATGTCTTGATGACAACGCCAATAACCTCACTTGTGTCCACATTGACGGCATGGACTTCCGGTGTTTCCGAGGCACCAACGACGCCGTGATTGGAACATCCACGAGCAACAAGGGCCGCGTGCTGGTAGCACGGCGCGCAGAGGAGGCGCTGGTGGTTGTCATGGGCGACTCTGGCACGCACGGATCTTTCCTGTTCGAACTGCAGAAGAACCTCTTGGAGCGCGCGCGCCAGCAGCAGGTGTCAATCGGCCGAAATGGCGAACAGCAACTGCAGCAGACGACATCACAGACGCAGCTACAGTTTCCGCAGTCACCTGTCAGGAAAGAAGATGTGTTGATTTCGCTGGAAAACTGACAGCAGATTTTCCGAAATATCTCTTCTGTTTCCAGTGTACCTTGTTTCCTTATTTGATTATTGGAGAGAATGACAAATATAAATTAAAGTGAACGAAAAACAACAGAACAAAATACTAAAAAAACGAGAAAAAGAACTCCAGTCGATATATCTGTGACACAGAAAGAAGAACACTCCGAACTTTAAATTGGAGATACTCAAGATGTACTTTTTTAACCGATTTGTGGGAAATAATATTATCCTTCTTAGCATTTCGTGGTTTAAATAAGAGTAGCTGACTCGCCACTGACTTCAAGCAAAAGTCACGTGCAGTGTTCAGAACGACTCGAAATAAATGACAGCTGATTGGCACCCAGTCGATCTGTCCCCTGTGCTCATTAACACGAAGTGGCCTTCGATCAGTACCGATGCCTGGTGGCGTCCCCAGCCATATAAACACTGACTTTAACTCACATCAGATCGGAGGCAATCGATCTTGATCACTGATGGAGGCAAGTCCCTACACATGGAGACAAAGTGCCGTGTGCACGTATACAAACTTCAGACGGCTTACTCTTGAACGTGTCATGCTGTGTCCAATCCGTCTGTTTATAATCATGCAATGACGTCAGGATGGAGGCAAGTCCCTACACATGGAGACAAAGTGCCGTGTGCACGTATACAAACTTCAGACGGCTTACTCTTGAACGAGTCATGCTGTGTCCAATCCGTCTGTTTATAATCATGCAATGACGTCAGGTCTGGTGCACCTGACGTGGACGACAGAGAACTTTGATCGTTTATGCTGACACAGGATGTGACATAGGACGTGAACATTAGCTGCAGGTTAAGAACTCACAGTTAGCTCTTCGTAATGTACTCAAAAAACTAGAAAATCTGCAGTGCTATCAAATCGCTGTGCATTATCTAAAAATCGTTGTCTCCCCCCCCCCACCCCCGCCAAAAAAAACGAGAAAAGCACGTTTCGTGCTAAAATTACCCTTCTTGTTAACGTTGTCTGTACAAGGCAGTCTGTGTCGTGTATTTATCAGGTAGCAAAGTCCGATTCAGATTTCTGTACACTGCCTTCACGTGACAGCAAGCAGGACAAACGAATCGATTCAGTCGCATGTTTAGACTTAAGAATGATGAGTGAAGCTGCTGACCCTCTATTCGGCTACAGGGCTGCTGACGTCACGAGATAGAATCACTCGCGATCCTCGCGTCCGTCAAGCTCACCTTCCATTTGCCTCTGGAGCAGTTGTGTACAAAGAGTAGACAACGAGCTTTGACGTGACGTCATGCTGCCATATATCTATATATAGTCATCCAGGAATCCAGATCGGCGGAAGACGTTAGAGGAATCTCTCTCCCTCACCCTGCTCAGCACCCACTCCCCACCCCAACCCCGTCACCACTCTGCCCCGAACAAGAGATGCTAAATATACTATATACCCTTAGGCACCACCTTCGAAAATCTCATCTTTCTCCTTTCTTTTCACTTTCTCTGCGATTCTGTATGAGAAAAACGTTTGTTTATTAAAGCAATACCGTATACAACTTACACTTTATTCAGCAAGTACGTAAAACATATACATGGTAAAATTCAGCGTTTAGGTGCCTGTAAATTCACGTTATATTCATCTTATTGTAAGAGGGGATTCTCACCTCCTTTCTTGTCTCTTTGTTGCTATAAAGTCAAAATAATAAGATAGATTACATGTTTTTCCTCACTTAAAAATATCCACAAATGCCTAACGCCAGAATGTATTACTAAAAGAACGTTGCTGTTGGTGTATTTGGTGTATCTGCTTTTTCAGCCAGTTTCTTTTTTCATGCGTGGTCTTGTTTACAATATGCGGCAATACTAACCTCTCTTATGCTTGCTGAAAATGTGTGTTTGATAAGGCGGTCAGTTTCGCGAAATACTCTTACATGTGTACTTATTTCTTTTTACATGTCATTTGTATTTGCGCTATGCTGTATGAAGATTTGCTTAAAAATGCGTGATCTTTCTAGGAGATAAATTGGTGTAATCGTGTTATATTCAGTGCGCGTGTCTGAAACCTCCAGTCGGGGCGATTGCGTGCGTGCACCGTGCTGCTCTCTGTTGAAGACTGAAGTTCCCCTTCGGTACTAGTTTCAGGACTGGGTACCATGAGCTTTTCCATTTGCATATGAAGGCGTAAAATAACTCCATTCTGTCACACGTTACTTGCACTCACGATGCCAGAGCCCATGCAGCCCGGCCCTGCCTCCCTGCAGGCTCCTCAGTACACTTCCGGCGACATTTAGTGCAGCAACTGATGTTGACATGATTGCGACAATTACTACGTCATCAACGTATGTCACGCCGCCATCAGGATTCTTGTTGACGCATGCCACACGCAGCGCCGATGGGTTAGGAGTGGCAAGCTGGCAAAAGTTCACTCCACGCATTAGGGCATATTACTTGATTGAAGTGAACAGACCGCAGAGTCCCGACATGGATGGATGGATGGATGGATGGATGGATCCGTTGTGGCAGGTAGTGGCGATGGTGGCGACTGACAATGTTGCTGCTGTTTAAGGAACAAAATTCCGGGTGTAGATATTCTATATATCACAGTTTCCAGCAACTGCCCTTAAGGGATTAATACAGTGTATTGTATAAAAGCACTGACCCATGACCAAGGTTAGGTAATCGTTGGTATCCGCACTTCCGGCCGTAAGAGAGCTCGTAAGGTCTGTCTTCCTCCTGTTTTATGCGAACTTTTTAAGTATGGGGTGGTAGGATTGGTCTCGATAAGCCTCAAGATGGTTACAGCTTTTGGGGGGGGGGGGGACAAGAGTATACGCAAGCTCGCAAAATGAAGGCTACATTGCAGTCTTTTCTCTCAAAATCTGCAAAGCAGTACAATAGGATGAACACCAACGAAAAGCGGTCAGGATCGACACATAATAAACCCTCTTCCAGCCACCTACACCAGCACATTTTTTAACTTTTAAATTTGCAATGTAACAGTACATGCAAATTGATCATCAAGTCCACATAAAACAGTTAAATGAAACCCACATTACAGATTTCAATACACTCTTTGTCACCACCTGCATCCAACCGCCTGGGTGGTCTAGAGGTTTCCGAAAGGTCGGTGGTTCGCGCCCCGGCCGAGTCTTACCTAAAAATTGACAATCTAGTAGCTGCCCTGCCAGACGCCTGGCACTATAGGGAACAGTACTAGGACTGATTGGCCAGTTGCCCACGGTTAAGTATAATGTGACTGGGTGGGACAGAAGTACAGCGTGGCAGCACTAGCACGCATATAGTTAGCGGCAGACCTTTAAGCACCAACCACCCACCCACCTACGTACGTGGATAAGAGATAGGGTCATAGGAATTAAAGGTACTTCCAACATTTATGTAGTTCTCTACCCTTCACACAAGCACACCCACAGTTAAACAGTTTTTTAAAAAAACCAGAACAGCATTTTAAACAAATTTATTTGAGGAGTGGGGTTTGATCACTCGATCATAATCATAGGATTCAGACCAATTAAACACGATGGGGATTTTCAAAAATTCTCTTATTCAGGGTTCACTCACAGTCACACTTTTAGAAGCAGCTACTATTACACAGGTGCAAAGTTGTCTAAACAGCAAAACCAAAATTTGAGATAAAAGTACGTAAAAGCGCTAAAATTGCTCTCTGTGAAACAAATGAACAGCAAAAGTTAAAATATAAACAAATGAAAAGGAAACAGTCTGATAAACACTTGCAGAAACATGTATTTGGATCACCCACCCACCCACCCCCCACCACCAATGTGCCATTTGAAGTAAATAACCTATACATGTAGTTTTA
Source organism: Lanistes nyassanus (assembly GCA_004794575.1). Lineage (NCBI taxonomy): Eukaryota > Metazoa > Mollusca > Gastropoda > Architaenioglossa > Ampullariidae > Lanistes > Lanistes nyassanus. The sequence goes on from SMGT01014451.1 coordinate 379,453, forward strand.
AAAACCAACATCAAATTGCAAATATTTCAATACGCAATATTTAAGGCAAACATCGTCTACATTTTTTTACAGCATAAATTTTCTGGGGTTTTGTGCACTCAAATCATGAATTTATTGAAAAGCAAGACTCCACAAAAAACAAAAAAAGTATTCATTGCACCAAAATAATTGTTCTTCAAAAGCCAACATAAGTCCACACACATATTGCAGAATGTATTATTATTAAAAGGGGCTGACAAACTGACAAACACATACAATATCAAATCAGCCTCTCATAAACACGGGAGGGAATACTGTTTCACTTCCAAATTCTGAATGAGGACTGTGCGTATGTGAAGGGGAGGCCAACAGAATTGTTTACATTTAATAGGTGTGGGGTTTGTTTAAACCAGGATGACTGAAGATTCTGAACATAAAAAAAATGCACCAAAATCTTCTGACATCTGATAAGGGAAATCCTTGCTACCGAAATCTCCTTTGAAAAAAAAATACCTAGCACATAGAAGCAAAAAGCAGAAGAATCTGCCTATTGTTTCTCCCACACTACATAAAGGGTGCAAGTGCATGTGTGGATTGATTGCATGTGCGGGGGCAGGGAAACAGGGGCAGATGGTTGTTTCTGCAATCACAGGTTTTGCTAATCAGAATCACTAACACACAGATTCCAAAGGGGTGAAAAGAATCAGAACTGTCCAATTATTTTATTGACATGTGACTCAGCATATCCCACTCCCTGTTTACGTCTACCCAGCTGACCTGTTATTTCGTGTTGATACAATTTCTGACCACAACTTTGGCAGCACACACACACAAAAAATCAACATTTATGGCTTTATGAACATTTTAAATCCCCGTGCCATTTGTGGTTAACACTGTAATGTGTATTATTATATACAGGTGCTACTACTGCCCAACGGAATCCACACAAGCAACAGACATTCAGAAGTAAACAACTGTTCATTCATCTCAACCAACAACACTGCAAAAGACTAGAAATCCAATGCCCTTGCAACACACCCATGTCCCAGTGGTGTAGGCTTAAGGAATGAGTCAGGAGCTGTAGCTTTCTGTAGGGGCGACAACTCATGATTTGACAATGATATGCTTCACTCCACAGACATGTCCATCCACACATACACACAGAGTAAATAAAACTTTTACAATGTCAGCATCCTCTACTTACACTAAACCCATACTTTTTACAACAGTTATAGACAATTTTGAAGAGAAATAGTTCTTTCTTCAGAAACAAAATGGTATCACAGCTCTTTCAAACAGATTTGGTGAATGTAGGGTATGACAGGTTTGTCTGGACTTTCTCCTGAGGGACCAGCACCCACAAAACTATAGTACTATAATTTATCATTGGTGGCTGTTTGGTGTTCCGGTCAACAGTTGCGATAAAAACAGCAGGGGAAAAGCCTGAATTATAGCTTTTCGCATAGCCACAGGCATGCATTCAAACTAACGAAATCTGGGACGGAGGGAAGGAGGCAGGCAGACTGTTGATACTACCGTAGTCAATTCTTGCAAGAAAATGTTCCCCGCATCCACTCTATTCCTATTTCAGTCCATCCAGCAGCTTGAATAACGTTCACTTCCACTAGAATGGTTATTTCCAACACAGTAAGCAAAAAGTCCACTGTTACAATCAACATTTTTTTTCATGTTAGTGCTGGCAATGGTAGTGGGAGGGGGGGGAGGGGTAGAGATTTATTCATACTGCTGACAAAAACCTGTATAGCTAGTAATCATGTCTTGTTAATAGATATGATAAAGGCTCCCTATTAAGACCTTCCCCATTACAACTCCCTCTTAGGTACAACCAAAAATATTTTCACCGACCCCACTCCTGGGTGACACTAAATTTACTCTTTATTATTAATATTAAGACCTGTCTAAATGTACTATTATTAGTATTAAGACCCCTCTCAGATTAGACCTGATTCTAGTGGATTTTCAAAATAGGGAGTTTTTACTGTAAGTTGCTAATGAACGTGGTGCTGCCCATGAGCTGACCACCTCAACAGATGTTTTATAGACGTAACAGGTAAGCAAAGTAAATCAGCAGTGAATTGTTTAATGACTGGCACAGGCATTTAGGCTCCATACATGTACACACAAAGGTAATGACAACTTTGACAGTTGTGAATTAACTGTAAAATCAACTGCCAGCATGCAGAATTTTCCTTATTCCCTTTCATGATGCTCTGTCCTCTGTGTGCAAGAAGGGTGCTAACAAGAGATTATCGGAGAAAAAAGCCAGCGCAACATTTTTTATATTGTATGTTGTTATATCATTGTTATAAACGAAAACCAAACAGAAATGATCCTCACTCCTTATTGTGACTGAAGGTAAAATCAGTGTAGCCTACATCTGTAAGTAAGAATGCTAGTTTGGTTTTGTGACTGTTTTGTAACATGCACATGCATGTTCTCATCAAAGATCTCATTCATTTTAATTGAGCATTTAATCCACATAGTTTAACAGGTTTTTTTAAAATCCTGTGCCAGCAACTTAAGCTATATTACAGCAAGGAAACAATCCTTGGCCTCTGCTGGATTCATAGTTTGGCATTAACAGTATATCAGCTAGCACTTGACAAGTGTATCAATAATGCACATTTTCATACATATTACATGTTTAAGCAAGCATCTCTACAAAAGCCGAATTTTCATTTTTCTATCAGAATGTAAATTTAAGAACCCTCTTCTGCACTGAAGCAATCTGGTTTAAGCATTATTTACAAAGCTTAAGGAAAACGATTTAAGACACAAATTACAGGAAACAAATATGTATACTATTAATAACTAATAACAAGAAAATTGCAGTTCATACTAGCCATACTAGCAGTAACCTGCGTAAACACTTGACTCAGATGTACTTTAACATGAGTTTTGTGATCATCTTAAACCTTACACGCTGAATCTCCAAGAACCAGCATCATTTTCATGCCAGTCCATGGTTTAATTTTTTTTAAATGACCAACAGAGACTGGGGTAAACAATGGTGCAAAAACAAAAACTCCACAATTATCAAGGCTGTGCTTTTCCTTTTCAAACAAGAATGGGAGAGGAGGTGTGTATGAACTTAAATATTTTAAGTAATGGTGACAGTGCTGACCAGTATGCAGACACTACTTACTATGCAGAAAACTGCTTCAGTGAATAAGAAGTATTCATAAGGTTTCCATAGTTTCAAAAATCCAGGGACCCTCAGACTCTCTGCTTTGAAATTATGAGGTCCCACAGCAAGGAATCAGGGTCCCTGACTGTCCCTGTATTCTTTTCATTTTCAAGCAAGTGCCTACCTAGGTTGCACAGGTGGAAGTATTTCTGCATCCTGTCAGTGTTGGATTTCTCTAATAGATGCATGGTTGCAAGTTATAAGGAAAAAAATTCAGTGAAAATATCTGAACTAAAGAAACTTTCTAGCTGCTTGTATTTCTTTGCCACTCATTCCACCTTCCTTGCCAGACTTGTATGTGGCACCTGTTTGCAGGGTTGACTGGTTGGCCATGTAAATACGAGCTGATTCTGTTGAACCCTAAACAAAGAAAATTGTGCTCGATATGGTTGCAAGGCCAGCAATTTTTCATTCTTGGAAGTTGGATGATATACATTTCATGTTGCTTTAAACACTTTTGTGGTTCAGAACAGCAAATAAAAAGGAAATATATAAATTAACAAAACGGAACCAAGTCGAGATAAATTAAACGATAGACTACACAGAATACTGACAGTTTGGGGGCATTACCCCTTTGCACGGACAACACAAACACAGATAGAGACAAATTCAGATAAAAGCAGAAACAGATGAAGGCAAAGACAAAAACAGGCACTTAGCTGCATAATTCTCACTGCTAGAAGTTTGGTCCAGAGAAGCTAGCCTCAGATTAAAGCTGCAAATTGTAAGGACTTGTATTCCATGGATACAAGTCCCCAGTGGCAGATTCAAGTAAATCTGAAGCGCTTTGAACGGAAGAATAAAAGCTATAATTGAGAATGCACTTTTCTCCACTTCACTCAGCTAAGTGCCTGTTTTCCGTCTTTGCCTTCATTTGTTCCTGCCTTTGTCTCTGTGTTTGTGTTGTCCTGACAAAAGGGGTAATGCCCTGAAGCTGTTGACATTATGTGTTGTTTAATTTAGCTTGGTTTAGTTCCATTTTTGTTAACTTAGGTTTATCTCCAAGCTTCAGTCACTTGATCCTTTTTAAATATCTTCCACAAAATACCTTCTCTTCCTCAAAGTTTCATCCAACAACTCTCTCTGTGAAATATGACCAACATGAAGAAATTGCCCAGATATGAAAGCGCACATGCGCACAAATGCACACATACAATCAGAAAATCCAAACTTATTAAATACATGTATTTGTTACTTGTTTTCTCATAAAAATGATAAAAAGCTGATTTTTCTGCAAGAATTTCAGAACAGATCATCAGATGCCATACTAAATGATCTTCACTGTATTCTGTTTCTTGTAGGCTTGTGGCTTATTTTGTAAGTCACATTCAGTCTGTGTCATACACCTTGAATATATTAAACCCGCTGTGAAATAATGATCTACCGCAAGTAATGAAACACTAACAGTGAATCTTTAAGAAACACTATTTAAGAAAAAATACAGAGCAGTAAAAAAAAATCCTTGTGTTACTATTTTGAATAAACTTTCCAGTATGGATTTTTAAACACAAATGATTTAATGCTATAGTTCTTATCATTATTACTTAAGAAAAATGCTTGGATGGCTCTAGCTTAATTCAAGTCTGCATCAGCTTTAAAAAAGTTAACAATCTGCTGAGGTATCTTCTTCCCAACCCCAATTACCACCCAAAAGAGCTCCAATGGTGCCAGTTACATCATGCTCCCCTTATGAGATCTATCCTTGCAGTCTGATGCATGTACTGATGTGCCATACAATTACAAATCTATACCCAGGCATCCATGTGCACATACAAAAGTGCCCTGCACAATACCTAGACACTTACGATGAAACACAGCTGCGCAAGTAGAAACTAGAATATGGCCATGGGTATCACAATAAGCCCGATTTCGATGTCAGTTTTTAGCATCTTTTTACAGTCATCTTAAAGGGATGCAGGATGCTAAATTCATCAAGTGAATGGAAGTGTCCAAAGGCCCTTAGCTGACACCTACAGTGACTGCTTACTGGGCAATACAAATATATATATTCATTGTGGATCATCTTTGTCAAAGCCACTCATCCTATTAACACATATCGAAATTCAGACGTTTCTTTGGTTGTATGAAATATGTGGCGTCCAATACCTGGCACCTCTTCACCCGACAGTCAAGGAACTTTCAGATTTTCTTCCTCCTAAATGTCTTGCATGCATCGACGCATGAACAGTCACAAACCAAGCTACTCCGCGGCAGCTTGGGACGCTGGAACTTATTTGTGATGGAAAGAAGTGCATGATCACGAATGGGTGACAAAATTACTGTTACAGAATTGACAGTTGTGCACCGTTTTCTTTTTCTCTTTTCAGATAACATGTTATCCAACATCACAGTCGGCGCCTTTACATTCTTCTTCTGTACAGTGCCACAAGATGCAATTTCCAACGCAGTTGTAACAGATGAGAAAAACTGCTGCCAAGAAAACAACGCTGCAAATTGTGCAAGGTTTACGCACAAGAAAGAATCCAGTTAGGTATAAGATGATGAACATAGCATGGTTGTAGATAAAAGCTGGATTCATCGGCTTAGGCATGAGAAGAACAGGAATTAGCCACTGTAAGCAGTACATCTTTCCTGGTTTCACTGACTCAGATAACTCACTGCAAAATTATAGCCATTACTGCAAACCACGGCAAGTTGGATACAGTGCGTAATTCTCACTGCTAGCGGAAGTTTGGTCAGGAGAAGCTAGCCTCGTATTATCAGCCGCAAATTCCACGGATACTAATCCTCGTGACAGATTCAAGTAAATCGCAAGCGCTTTGAACGAACGGATAAAGCTATCCTTGAGAATGTACTTCGATTTACAAATCTGATATATTGTATTAACAACTTTAGCTTTTGTTATTGCTGTCGTGGGTTTTTTTAAAGGGGGGGGGGGCGGGGTTGCATATGGGCCAAAAACGTACGTGTTCGATGAATCTGATTGGCTGTCTCGGCAAGCATATGGGTGGTTGGTAGGGAAGCGATGGCCATTATCGTCCAAACAACATATTATGTAATTTGGCCCTAATAATGGCAATTGTGTTGTATCTCAATGTACCAATGGATACAGAAGGCTGGAACTGTAGAGAAAAACCGATCTGTGACATTCGCTGTGATCGAGTCAGATTGGGTTGTGCAGTTGTCAACCACGTACTTTCACTTTCAGGTAAAACTCCATTTTATTTTATTTTCCATTAGTTTTAGTAGATTCGAATCGGGCACTATGTGTTCATCGCCTTCCCTGTCCAGCGAAACCAGCGCATCCATGGTCGACCGAACTCACTGCACGGAGGACGTGCCCCCCCCCCCCCCCCCCCCCCCCCCC
>SMGT01014451.1:386012-406510 GCA_004794575.1 Lanistes nyassanus
CCCCCACCCTGTGGCTCGTCACCGACCCTATAGCCTCTCAATCGTGTGTGTGTGTGTGTGAACGCTTTGCTCAACGGTGTTTCTTTTCGTTCTTACTCTATGCAGAAAGCCGAAAATTCGCCTCCGCCGGACCGGGAAAGCTAGGATATCTGACGTTCCGCTTAAAACTGTATCGTCGGTCACCTCATTCTCGTCAATAAGGAACAATTAAATGAGGACACAGCGCTATAAATCGTCAAATGACAATCCCAACAAAGTACTGGCAGCGCTAGACACAACCGTATGCTGACGTATGCAATCAAGGGAGCCTACCGTACCCAAACACGTAGTTGCCAGTACTTTGTTGGGGTTGTCATTCTCGTCAGTTACAGCTGCGATCGAGCGCCAAAGCCATTGGGTGGGAATGGGGGGGGGGGGGGGGGAGACCTCGACGTCTTCTGCTCCCAGCTCTGAAAGGACTGCTGATCTAGTTCTACAGAGACTTTTTCGAGCATTGCTGCCCGCAACCTCGTCAGTGGTGGACGTTACTTCTCGTAGTTTTCATCATTCGCCCGTTTTCTCACCTCAGTGGCAATTCCTCACGTTCAGCAGGACTAATAGTTACATAGCGTGGACAACCATCGGGATAAGAGAGACAACTCTCGCCAATTTTAAGTGTGACAATTAGTCGGACAGGAGTGCTTCCCCACAAGACGGTGTGTCGGACTCGGTTCGCTATTGAAGAGGCGTGGACTATTTGTTAGTGCCATCATCGGCTTGGATATTTGGAATGAACCAAACGCTCGTCGTGATGTTAGACTTGGTGAACGTTCGCCTTCACCAACGGCCATCAAGCTCCATCCAGTACATGCGGCTGCGCGGCAGACTATCCAGCTGGTCTCACTAGCTAGGATCAAAGAGTGATTAGCACACAATGCCGATTCAAATAAAATAAAAGCATCAGACACCAATAGTTTATTTCAATATGTATGATAAACTGATGAATGTAGGAACAAAATAAGAATATGACTAGATAACTCTTCTGGAACGAGCAGAAACGTTTGTTATGATTCTGAGTGGGTAGATTTGCTGTTTACCTAGAACAAAGTCACACAAGATGTTTTCCTCTCATTATATTGTTTACGCTTACATTTCAGGTTGTATGCATAACCAATATGGAAAAATGACCAGCAGAAAGAGATGTGTTTACTCGTCTAATCAACCGAGAACACAAAGAAAAACTAGACAAACACAATGTCAACGTTTTGGGGAATTTCCCGTAACCTCATTTACCCCAAACAGTGCTCTCATATTTCTGTTCTCTTTACATTGAGAACAGGTAGATGACCATGGCCAGCAAAAGGTAAGGTTTTCTCTCCTTAAAAAGATGGTCGAGTATGTTCAAAGCACTTTGTTGATGGGCAGCCAACAAATGAAAATCTCTTCCTTACAGAAGGTCTTTGATAACCTGATGTTTAAAAAGGTATGTTAATTACAAATCCCATAAGAATAAAAACATGGAAAATAAAGGTTTTTAAACCGAAAGAGTATTAATTTGTCCAGGTATAGACAATATCTAGTGTTACTGGAATGTTTGTTAGCAAGTTTTATGTCTAAATGTCTGATTAACTTTTCAGGAACTAGGTTTCAGTATTAATGCATTTAATTTAGTACACATTTTTGGTCTAAGGATATTGGCATAGCTGTACTAACGATTTCCAACATCTGCAGATCCGCTTATTCTGAACTCAGAAAAATCAGCAGCTTCCGTCACCTTCTGTCCGATCAGGTTGCAAACACATTTGTATGTGCCTACGTTCTGTCTAAACTCGACTACTGCAATTCCTTGCTAGCCGGCTGTCCTCTGTATCTGCTACAGAAGTTACAGAAACTTCAAAACTCGGCCGCTCGCCTTGTCCTGAAAGCGCGCAAAACAGACCATGCCACACCTCTCCTCCGCACTCTGCACTGGCTCCCCATTCAGGCTCGCATCGATTACAAGTTGTCTACTCTCTGTTTCAATTTTTTCACTGGTGCATGCCCCAGCTACTTTTCAGAACTTCTTACAATCTACACTCCAGTGAGACAGCTCCGCTCCTCTTCCGACGATCGCATTCTCGCAGTACCCCGCATCAGGACAAAAACATATGGACATCGCATGTTCACCTTCTCGGCATCCACCCAATGGAACTCACTTCCCCACAACATTCGCCACTCCCCATCACTACAGACTTTCAAACGTAACTTAAAAACTTTTCTTTTCCGAAAGTACCTTGACTGACGTCCCGATTGCCTGTCTGCATTAACCTACAACTTTCTCTGTTCATCGTCTCTTATGATACTTTCCCACCCACCTGTGACTGAAGGACGATCTGTTTCCAACCTGTTGGTCAGTGGTGCGTTCATCTCTCCCTCTGTGTGTGTGTGTGTGTGTGTTTCGTTGTTTTCACTAGAGTGTCTGTGTCCATCGTCCGCGCGAAGTGTGCATGAAATGTGTTCTCGCTCGTTAAAAATCCACATTTTATTTATTTATTATTTATTTACTTTGCAGACATATGCTACTTGTTGAATGACTAAAGCACGATTAATTTTTACTGCAGGTGAAATGTATCCTGAGGCTGAGATCAGAACACCTTCAGATAAACAGTTGTTGGAAAAGAGCACCTGTTTCCTTTGTTCATTCACCAGTCCACCTTGTTCGGTCACCAAGCATGCAAGGGTTTTTAAAAAATATTCTTTACTATGTTCAATTTTTGTGTATGCAGAAGTTGTGTAAATATTTTTGATTGATAAAGAACAAATGAGGACCGAGCGCTTAAATTATCGAAAGATAATCCCACAAAGGTACTGGCAGCGCTCAAACATAACCGTATGCAGACGCATGTGACCAAGGGAGCTTACCGTACCCAAACACGTAGCAAAGAGAGGGCCGAAAGAAAGGAACTTGGCAGATTTTTGATTGCACAAATTTAGCACAGAAACTGAGTTTTCGGCTATACATGGCAAAAGATCAGTTTCACCTGATGACCACTTATTCTAATTATTATTCTTGTGTGTAACACCCCTAACAGTAAAGGCACTGGGTGTTACCAGAGGCTGAAAAAAAGCAGACGGTTTTTCGTCGTTAGCGTTGTGCACGAGAATAGAACGTGATCTTATCTGATCTCCAGAGCAGATCGAAGGAGGCGCATCTGAGACCTCATCGATTCCGAGTGATCTGCGGTGACCAGAGAACACATGGCCGAGACAACAAATCTACTGATTCAGCCCTCTGCTCTGCCTGGCTTCACCCACCATGGTCGACGGCTTCGAGGCGGGTCTCACGACCCCCACCCCCGTCCGCGTCAGACGACCTAGTGGGGGCAGGTGCTCGTGTTCCTTCACACTCCTGACATTCAAACAAAACACAACGCAACTCCCTATGTACCATCAAAGTGCGACAATGGGTTTCGCGAGTTTCTTTCAAATTTAAGCACATATTTCAAAAACAAACTAAAAAAATTAACCATCACAATTCACAATTTGGTCCGGCTGTACTCCACTGTACTAAACAACATCCATAATGCTTATGGAGTTAAAAGTTTCCTATTCAGGTCCTCATCTCATGGGCAATGCACCCAAGAATCACAAGTTACAAGTTCTGAGGTTATAAGTTACACAAGTTCGAAACAGTTGATTCTCTCTTCTCGACATTGCGTCTCAGTGACGTACACTGGACATACACAAGTTCTGACGTTTCAAGTTTTATACAGGTTCTAAACAGTCAATTCTTTCTTCTCGATGTCGCATCTCAGTGACGAGCACTCGTCTCCATGAAATACACAAAGTTCACGCCTATCTGGCTTGCCCTATTGTTTAAGAAGGTAGTACGCCTCATTCTGCATCAACTTCGACGATAAGGCAGGACCATACCACGGCTGTCCCACTGACCTGGTCTCTGCCACGTGCGACACGGTCGGACTGGTTATACCTATAGACTCGGGTACACTCCGGCAACGACCCGTCATCTTGTCACGAGGTCGCCTCGTTCGTGCCTCCGCTAGTCTGCTTTCCAAGCCCCAATCCACAGGTGTCGGCTCTGGGGCTGACGCGTCCTGCTATGTCGTCTCTCTAATGGGGTCCTCGATCTTACCCCTTCCTGGAACTCCTAAGTTTACCTTCGTACCTGGCTTCGAGTTACACCTCCCGCCTTAATCATCGTGTGTCCTTTTCTTCGTGGGGATAGCACCCCGTACTTACAGGTTTAATTGTCTTGTTACCCATTGCTTTCCAGTTACAGTTTCTATTCAATGAGCATGACGCCCACTCAATCACCCTTTAAACTTCACTCAATTCGTAACAATCAACTTCACTATACATTCACATCCCACTAAAGAATCGGTAAACGTAACTTCCACTAACCAGCCACATTATCGAACGTCATTTTCATACAATCCTGTCATCACGTTTTTATCATACAACATAATCACACAGTACATCGTAAAAAGAACATACAATTGTACAGAAATTCTATAGGGCATACCACGATTGTATCCGTGGTTTAACACAATATATATATATACTAATACCATCAGTTCAGTGATTGAAGGAGCAGGTACACCAAACAAACGGTGAGCATGTTCCACCATGTCAGCATCTAACGTCTTTCTTCCTCAGTCTCTCAGTTTATCACTTTTTCGCCTCTCTCCTCTCTCAGTTTTCTAATGTGTGAGCGAGCTCACCCCTCCCCCGCTGTGCAGTTCAGCTACCTGCCTAGCCTAGCGAAAGGCTAGTATGGGAGACTGTTTTGTCATAAACCTCTGAGTGGTGGAGGGCCAAGTAAGCAAGTTTTCATATTTAGTTTGTAAGTTGTTAACTGCTAAACCAAACTCTCAAATAGGGAAAATCTGACAAATTTAAAAACCTTTTGCTAACACATTCGATAGCATCTAACCAGACTGATTATCAAATTTAAAAGTCTCATCTAACTAGGGGAATGGAAAGCCTTCGTAGCATAAAAATGGGGGATCGACCCCCAAGATTAAAACCTGTTAGGACAGAGCAAGGCGTCGAAAAAAGAACGACGCGTATAGCGCTAGCAGACAGCAAAACACGACGTACAGTGACCCAGAAAATGACCAGTACCAGACTTCTACCGTCAGCAGCAGAGCGGACACCATGATGACGGTAAGAGACAACGACCTGAACTCCGACTCAGACTCAGATGACAGTTGTAACTAGGAAGACAAGGGAAAGAAAGTTCAAACCCAGACCTGATTTTTAAAAAATTACGAAAAAGAAAACCAGTTTTGGTATCAAGTCGTGATCGAAACAAAAATAAAAGACAACCAAACGTTAAAAACTGCAGGGCCTGGTAGACTAACCAAAGAAATCAAAGCTGTCTTCGGCGATGTGGAAGAAGTTATAAGGCAGTCTAGGGCAAACAACATAATCATAGGGTGCAGAGACGCAGCCCAACAGAATGTAGCGATGAAAGTTAAAATGTTCTTGGCAGTGGCAGTCGCATGCTCGCATGCTGCAGACCAGGTCAGAGTGACAAACCAAAGAAAAATCTGAAAAATGGGCTTGCCGTAATTCGAAACGTTCCCCTAGAGGAATCTCTAGACTCCCTAAACTCTCTGCTACAGACAAACGAAGAACTAAAATTCAGGGCTTTAAAAAGATTCGGTATCACGGCTGCCCGTGTCGAAATTTGCACCGGCAGGCCAGCAAAATCAGCGCGACCGGAAAAATGACGTACAGCGATGCACTGAAGGCCTCCAAGAACTCCTACTGCAAGAAGAAGGGCGACCAAAATAATAAAAAAAAAACCAGAAGCACGGTCACCTACCCAGGTAGTGGAAAACCCTGCAACGCCTTCCAGCCAGTGCCCACCTCCACCAACAGAATCCGGACAGCCCCAGAAAACTGTGTCTACAGCATCCAGGCCACGGCGACTCCTGACAGTAACGTGGTGCCAATGGTGATGACGCAGACTGAGAACCGACCACAGACCAAGAAATATGACAACCCAGACGAAATAGTGACGTTGACAGAAGAAGTCATGACACTAATGGATAAAATAAACAAACACATAAGCAAGATCACCCAGGATGATAACCTTAACCTCAAACCCAAAATGCCATTGTTAACTAGCATGCTAAAAACACTGTTAGGATTAATGATCTTTTTGATCTAAAATCGATGTTCAAATGGTGAGGTTTATGCAGTGGAACTGCAGAGCACTAAATAACAATAAAATAGAATTGCTAAACTTCATAAAAAAAGAACATGCCTGAAGTTATTGCCCTTCAAGAAACAAACTTCACCAAGGACCCTATCCCACTCTGACTCTGTGGATATAACTATCCCCCAATATTCAAATCTAGACCTACACCTAAAAGAGGAGGGGTAGAAATATATGTTAGAAATGACATCACAGCAAGGGAAATAAACCACAACATAAACCCAGAAATAGAGATGGTCATAACTGAGATTACATTGGCATCTGGTATAAAGCTCAAGATAGTTAATGGGTACATCTCGCAACCTAACAAATATAACACATTAGCAGTAGAGGATTTGACAAACGTATTTAGCTCAGGAGATTTGATACTGGGAGACTTTAATGCTAAAAATCCGCTCTGGGACCATCAGAAACCCAACCCTGATAAGGGAGGGAAAATGATAGAAGAGCCTATAGACAACACAAACTTAATGCTGCTAAATAATGGGGAACCTTCCCACATCTTTTGTCAGGGCAATTCAGACCAAATATCAACAATAGACTTAACACTATGACTATGTACCCCAACCCTAGCTGGCAGTTTAGATTAGGAAGTAAATGGTGATGAGACCCAAGGTAGCGACCACTTCCCAATTCTAATTTCCGTGCTAGAAGCAGAACCAGTCAAACCCCAAGATGAACCAACCAGACTACATACCAAACGCACCAACTGGGATCAATACGCAGAAACTGAAACAGGAGACATATGGCAAAACGAAGATGATGTAGAAGCCAAAACTAAAAAGCTGACAGAAGCCATAAGAAACTCAGTTAAAATGGCAACACCAGTAGGCATTAACAAAACTAAAAAAATTTGCAGGTCAAGTTTGGTGGACTAAAGAATGCGAGCTAGCTGTGAAAAACAGAAAACACAAACTAAAATTATAGAAGAAATATAAAAATGTAGAAAATAGGATAGAATACTTAAAAGCAAAATCCCTAGCCAAATCCACTATACTACAAGCCAAAAGAGAAGAATGTCATCAGTTCACAGAAACCTTAGACCTAAATTCGAACCTAAATGAGCGTTGGAAAAAGACTTAACAATGGTCACAGGACCACCATGCTCACCCTATAGAAGACAAAAGCGTGAAACAAATGAAGATAAACCTAACCTCCTGGCAGAGATGTTTCAAGAAGCCAGCTCAAACTTAAATCTAGACTCTGACTTTAAAACACACAAAGAAATGTCACAAAGAAATTTTAGCGCACCAAAACCCTAGAAGATCCACTTAAGCTAACTGAGAAAATACCAATGGAAGAACTCGTACTAGTACTAAAATCTAAAAAGCTAGATTCAGCTCCAGGCCATGACCTCATAACTTACGAGATGTTAAACAAAAGTCATTCCAGTATCAAGACATTAGTCTTACATCTTTTTAATTATGTCCTTGAGAAAGGTATATTTCCAAGTAGCTGGAAAGTAGCAGTTGTTGTACCAATCCTCAAACCTGGCAAAAATAAGTCAGCCCCCTCTAGCTACAGACCAATAGCACTCACATCTCAGCTAGGAAAAACCTTAGAAACAATCGTCAAAAATAGACTAAACTTTTTCTGTGAAACTAAAACATCCTCTCCCCAGAACAAAGTGGATTTAGGAAGAAACGTAGCACAATAGACCATATAACAGCTCTTCAACAGGAAATCATAAATAGAAAAACTGAAAAAAGGCCAATGATCTATGTGGAGTTTTCTTAGACATAGAAAAAGCATATGACATGCTTTGGCACAATGGCCTGATCCAGAAATTATACTAAATCCCCAAGACTAATTAAACTAGTAGAATCATTTATGCTAACATAAAAATCAAAGTTAGGGTAGAAGACAAAATATCCAGGGAGGTGGAAAATGGACTACACCAGGGGAGTGTGTTGTCCCCTTCTATTTAACATAATGGTTGCAGACCTCCCAAAGTGTGTTAAATATGTGTGATAGAGCGGGTTCGCTCGGCAAACTTTCTTCTCTCCTCTCCCTTTCTCTCTCTCTCCCCCCTCCCAACAAAGGCAAGTTTTCTTCAAAAGCCACCTACATGCTTTTATTCAGAGCCACCACTGCTGCTGCTGCCCACTGGAAAGAATTTCTCTGAGGGACTGCCCGTTCTGATCTTTCTGCTGATCTCGCCTCCTTCTGCTCTGCCCTACACAGTTTGTCATCCCATTGCTCACTGCCCTTGTTTTTGAAGCAGTTTGTTTTGGGGAAAGTGCTTCTACCTGTCAGTGATTTCGCACTATAGGGTTGAGGGGAAGGTGGTGATTGGGGCTGAGGGCGTGCTCTGACTTCGGCGGCCAAGCTTCTGGTGGTGGAGGCTATTGTTCTGGTGTCCTGGATGTCGTGGTTTGCTGTTGTTGCTGTCCCTGCTGGCTGTTTCCTACTAACCTATCCTTAAGTGCTAGACATTGCATCTCCACTACATTCTACTTTTTGGTTAGGGTTATATTTCCCTCCCTTTTTAAATGACGCTTTGATTTTTAATTTTTCAAAAGTTATTTTTAGATGTTTCTTGCTTCAGGATGCCTATTTACTACCTGGACTGTAAGCTCAAGTATGTGCTGCCAAAGATCTTTGGGTGGGTTAAGGGCTGACACTCACTCACCCATTTCTTCCTGCTCTGTTCGGAGCCTCCACCCCCCTGTGACCAATGTACAACACTCCTCAATTTCCAACATGTTTTATTTTCGTGCCCCAATTTTAGCCGCATCCGTCAGCGTCATTTTTCTGCTCCATCCTTTTCTGCCCGTTTCCGCTCAATTCCTCCATGCCTGCCATCCCCTTTTATTCCTGCATTTAAGATTGTTTTGGTGCCATTATTTTCCTCCTTTTGGTTTAACTTTGTAGCCTTTTTCAGTCCTCTCTCTCTCCCTCCCCCTTTTTCCTTTTACAGATGTTTTCTCTCGTTGTGTTCTGCCGTGATATAGCCTCCATTGCTGGCGTTACGTTAAGCCCCATTACTTACTAGCTTAAGAGAGATTTAACTTTAAACTCTTTGGTGACACGCAGCCTGATGTCAAGCGACGGGCCCGACTGACCGTCGAGGACGCGCGCCCTGAACACATGTGACAGATTTAACAATTTGCAGTGACGCATTTAACGGTATAAGGGAAGTAAATTTTGTATCTTTGTAAAGCTCTATCATCGGTTGTTTCCCCTGCACTGTCTAAATGAGTTTCGGAAACAGTTTCGGCTTGCCAAACGAGGTTTAGTGTAGTGCCTGGCCAGGTCTACTTCCGTCGTTCACAATGGCTACACGTGTTAAGTTTGTTGTGTGTGCAAAAAGTGACTGTATTTGGGACCAAATAGTAAGTAGTATTTAATATTTTTAACTAAAAGTATTGTTTCAATTGTGATGCCGAAGAATAGATCTTTCTAAATATGTAAAATATATTACTGTGAGTGTGGTAGTTTTTAAGTGGTATTTTTTTTAAAAACATGTAAACCTATGCGGACTCAAGGGTCAGTCGGGCCGTCAATAGAAGGCCGGCTGCGTGTCGCCAAAGAGTTAATGGAATATTGTCTAGATGTTCGTTCCATTTGGAGTTACCTTGTAGTGTTATGCCTAGGTGTTTGTGACTTTCAGAATCTTCAAGCTGCTTATTGTAAACTGAAGCCCGTATGACGTGTTATTGCCACCCTTAATAGTGATCATTTCAGTTTTGGTGTCATTGAATCTTACTTTCTATGTTTTCGACCAATTCTCAATTTTCATTAAGTCTGAGTTTAGGGTCTGTGCTCGTTCTAGTGTGTTCTCGCTGCCATACAATATGCCATCTGTAAATAGTTTAATGATTGAGATAATGTTGTTTACAATATCATTTATGTATTTCAGGAAATGCAGTGGCCCCAGTACGGACCCCTGGGGTACGCCAGCTAGTAGAAGTTTTGGTTCGGATTTCTTGCTTTTCATGACCACTACCTGTTTTCTACCCGTCAGGTGATTTTTAAACCAGTTGAACAGGCTTCCACGAATCCCGATAGAGTTTAATTTGTGCAGTAATCCTTTATGCCGGACGCGATCAAATGCTTTTGAGATGTCGAAGTATATTTGATGTGTGGTTATGCCTAGGTCATAATTTGTGCACATAGCTGAATATATGCTGATGAGTTGGTTCGCTGTTGAATCACTGGGTGGAAATTCTGATTGTGCCTCACAAATTAGGTTGTTCGAGATACATATTTATGTATACATCGTTCAAATACTTTCCCAACACAACTCAACGGGAATCGGTGGATAGTTACTGCAAGTTCCTGGGGGTCTTTTTATGTACAGAAGTCACGTATGCTAGTTTCCAAATAGAGGGGAACTGGCCCTCTGTCAGGCATCTGTTGAAGAATGATGTAAGTGGTTCACTAATTACATCTGCGGCAGCTATTATTAATTTGTTGTGTATTTGGTCTGGCCCTACTGCTTTGTTCTTTAGTTTTGAGGTGACTTTTTTTTAACATCCACCCCTGAGAAATTAATCTTACTTAACTGGCTTGGTGTAAATTCGAGGTCATGAGCAGTGTCATCACAGCCCTGGAAAGTTAATTGCTTGCTGGATGAAGTAATCGTAAATAGATTGCCCTTATCTAAGTTGCCATCTATTTTTTCTTTAATATTGGATGAACTTTCCCTCCATACCTGTATTTTTTTCAAAACTTTGTGCTAGGGCGACAGTAAACTTAAAAAAAGAGCCTCTGTCAACGCTCGGAGGTGGGGGGGGGGTACATTTTTAAATGCATGTTCTGATATCTGCGTCATGTTTCAGTATACATGTAGCAGAAAATTACTCGCCGCACGCTGCTGTAATTGCTCCAGCATCGTCCGCATTGTGCCCTAATAGCACACTCATATAGGCCCGACGTCGGGCGAACGTCAGTCCTGCGTAGGCAATGAAAATGCGATTCGCGTTGGCCCTAGTGAGATCCTATATGGGCTCGACGTCGGATGTGGGGAGCGTGTAAGCCCCAGATGGGCGATGAATATCGGACGGACATCAGCATTCTATATAGGCTCTATATCGGGAGGATATGCTGAATATATATGGGTTCAATATAGGCTTCCCACTTACCCCAGTGCGCACCCCCACCCCTTTCATGCTTCCATATTTCTTAGTGTTCCCTGCAAATGTTCTCTCTCTCCCTCCCTCACACACACAGAAATACAAGTTTATTTCAAAACTCTTTTATTCCATTGTTTGGAATGCAGTTCAAAAATATATACCGATACATTTTTATGGTCCATCATTTCTTTTTAGTAAAAGGCTGAAAACTGTGCAGCACGTCGCTCGACATTGCAGTTAAATTTGTACAGAACTTTGGCTTAAAAACCAGATTGAAATATAAAACAAAAGCAAGTTTTCAATATACAATAAGCCACATCTATGACTAGATGTCTGTTGAATGTTAGAGCTCAAAGGCTTCAATTGACTGGGATGGCCATATTAGGACTGAACAAGTATAAAAGCATCAAACAGAACAATTCTCAAATAACCACTGTGAATATACAAATATTTAATGTAACAGAGTAATGGTTGTCCACAAAATCTCCTAAAGGGAAACTTATAAGGGACACATTAAGCCAAATACTAGTTTATTGCAAAACTAACTTTTATCTCACTGTTTGGAATGCAGTTCAAAAATATATATCGATACATTTTTATGGTCCATCATTTCTTTTTAATAAAAGGCTAAAAACTGTGCAGCACGTTGCTGCAACTAAGGGAAACTTAGAAGGGCCACATTAAGCCAGCAGGATTGCGAAGGATAAACAGCAACAGAAATGGTGAACTCGCAGCACGTTGTGCTTGAATGAACAGTACAAATGGCGCCCGACAAACGGTGCTGTCCATTGTTGTTGTTGGTTTGGGAGGGAAAGTGCTTCCACCTCGCGGTGATTTCACACTGAAGGGGAGGGGAGATGGGTGAGGGGAAAGGGAAGGAGTCTGCGGTTTGGTGTCCTGGACTGGTGGTGGCTATGTGTGGTCCCGCTGGCTGGCCTCTCTCCTGGCGTACTGATGATGGCTTGAGTAGCTGGAGTGGTGGAGTTTTCGCTGGTCAGACCTACCGCTGCTACATCCCTACATTCTTTTTATCTCTACCGCTAAGGTGCTATGTGTTATATTAGTTTACTTTGATGTAGTCGTTTTTAATTTTAAGTGTTTTACTGGTATCCTCTGTCCTATAGCTTATTTGCTGTTTTTAGCTGGTTAATTCCCACTTTGATTTTTGATTTTTTTTGTTTGTTTAGATATATCTAACATCTGGTTTGGCGTTAACTACCTGCATTGTCACTTCCATTATGTGTTGTCTTATATTTTTTGGAGGGCTAAGAGAAGATTTTAGGTTTACTACTAGATTAAGATTTTGCATACCATTTTTTAGCTCTTCTCTTTCCTGACTGTTTAGGCTACATTCTAGCAGGACATGTGGTGTACTTAGTCTGTCTCCACAACTACAGGTTACTGGGTCTTTACGGTTAAGGTGGTATTCTCCATTTAGTCTCATTCTGGCTATCCTACTTTGGTTGGATCTGTTGGAATGGAACAATACTAGTTCGTTACCTGGTAGTTCTTCTAATTCTCTCCTGGTGCCTTTGGCTTCCTTTTTATACTTTTCTTCCCACTGTATTTTAGTTGCTGGTTTAAGGGCTATTTTTCTCTCCTCTGCTGAAACGGGTACGTTTATTTGGATGATGTTAGTGGTTGGGTTGTCTTTTATTGCCATTTTAGCTAGCCGATCTGCTTCCTCGTTTCCTTTTATTCCTACATGTGATGGCACCCAGATAAAGTTGATTTGGATTCCTATATTATGGAGTCTATTTAACAAGATTAGAATTTCATACATTATATCCATTCTTTGGGAAGACTGGTTTTGAAGAGCCTGAAGTGCTGACAGGGAGTCAGAGACAACTAGGAAGGATTTTTCTGCTGTAGCTTTTCTAGCTTGTAGTGCTATCAACCTTAGGGCAGTGCGTATTGCTATGATCTCTGCTGTAAATATTGATGTGTGGTTTGGTAGCTCAGCTGCGATATTGGTGATCTTTGGTGCATAGACTCCTATTCCTGTGAAGTGGAATGTTGGGTCGTGTGACCCATCTGTATATATCTGGGAGTGGTCTTTGTAGGTAGTGTTAAGTTTTTGCCTGAATTTAGTTAGTATTTTGATAAGCTGTGTTTCCTTGTTGAAAAATGTGAGGTCCATGTCGATCTGTGGTGGGTGTAGGGTCCAGGGAGGCATTTGTGAGTCTGTGCATGGGTATGGGGCATCTATGTTAATGTCTGCATTTCCACAATTCTAAATTATATTCTGTCTGCTTTTATTCATTTTTACATTCATTTTCTTTTCTTTTTGATTTTTTTTTGGCACATGCTTAGCTGAACCTCTATTGCCTTATTTTGCTGTGATGCATATTTGGATCCTAGGATCAGTTTGTTAGACCGGACTGACTGTCTAACCTCGTCTAAGTCTCCAAAAACTTCTGGTAAGTTTCCCTGGCCCTGCTGAAGATAGGGGTTTGCTCTCCTTGTTTTTAGGTTCTACAATTACTGGGAAGCTGAACTGGTTTTGCCTAGTCTGGGTAGTTTCTTCCTGAACATTTCTGGTTTAATTTTTCTTTGTCTATTTTGTCCTGTGACGAGTTGAAAGCCTTCCTCTTCAGAGTCGCTGTCTTCAGTTACAGTTACAGACGTAATGGAGTCACTACAGTTCAAGTCGCTACCGTCGTAGTGATGGTCTTAGGACTCACTATTTTCCTCTTCACCTGTCGTATTTGACAGTCTGCTGACGCTTCGTGTCATTCTCCTAGTTGTGTTCGTGGTCACTGTCTCTGTCCCTGTCTTTCTACTCTTGATTAGAGTGGGGCGATCCCCCATCTTTAACTGCCCTGCTACACTCAATGTTTATGTCTAGTGGTTGCAATAATAGAAAGCTAGCATTTAGTCTAGTCTAGGATTTTCTGTTTGTTTATTTAGACAGTTTAGACAATGAGTTTAGTAGCTAGGTAGGTACTTATTCACTTTCTCCACCACTCCACCTCGCCTCGAAAATGGCAGATGATCTCAAGCTTCTCCCACCACGTGCGTCGACCGGATGTGGATCTGCGATATCGTTGTGCCGCCGCATCGCCGGTGCTGTCCATTACAACAGTTTCGCATTTAAAAATTACTCCCTGCTCATTTCAAGCGTCAAAACATTATTCTAACAAGACAAACACGTATGAACTAGTACTTTAATAATATCTTTCAATATCTTTCTTTTGTCAGTCGATACGAAACTGCAGTCGCCTTGCGAGTCCGCTGCTCTGGGTCAAAGTTGACGCACGCACGCGGGGCTAACATTTCATTTGCATATCGGGCGAACCTCCGTAGGCCACTTACACACTTGAAGTGGGAAGCGCCTGTAGGACGGACCTCGAGACCACATGCGCTAAGCCACCCCTACGTGCAGATCGGCCGACACAAATCCCATATACTCTGCTGTCTAGGTGAGTGCAATTAAAGTCGGTGTAGATTTATTTGAATGCGACCGTAACGTGTGCTAAATATAAGAAGTGTAAATGCTTTAGTATATTATTTTAAAAATCGTTGCTATAAATAATAGGTATGGAAGGAACTGCACACAATTCTAAAGCATTTACACTTCTTATACTTAGCACACCTAGGTCCCTGCCCGACTGAACTTCGCGTCGTCTGCTAAGGAAAAAAAGGAAGGATTTCGCATAAGGGCGCTCAACGCGAGGTCTACCGGAACTACCATCCCACCCACCCTCTCACTATTTTTCATGCACGTGGGTGGGTGAGGTAACAGTACTGCCTTTTAACTTGATATTTACTTCTTTGTTTTCACTTTTCTAAATGTCGCTCAATTTAAAACGCACAAACATCATCTCTTGGCGATTATCTCGATCGAAGTCGAGTTAGAATAGTAATACACAGCACATTGCAGTACTGACTGCAGTGATTTGTGTATGGGCTTGTATAAAACTGTAATTCCTTAAATTGTATTATATTTATAATACTTTATAGATATCATAATAGCAGTGGGTAGAGAAGAAATCCTTTATGCAATAAACCACTGTGAAGCCGGGATGAAATGATTTTTTAATGAAACACGATTTTAACTATCATTGAATCGGTGACAATACAAGTAGGCGTATCAAACTTCAAGTACACCAGCTGTGCACAATAATACTCAATACTGGTGACTTTCATCAGTGCCTATAGGACAGAAGAATCTTCTTTAATGTTACTGAAACCGAACTATCCGCGATTGTAGGTTAAGTGAAGAAGAAAAGTCTATCAAAAAAGTCAACTGGGGAAAAAGTCAGGAAAAAAAAAGCCAAAGGAAATAAGTCAGGAAATAAGGCAGACTTTCTTCATATATCATTATATGCATAAAGGCAAAAGGTCAAGCGGTTGTTTCCACTGACTTTTATGATTTGGCTTACTTACTCTTTGAGATATGTATGTATTTCTATGATTTCCTTATAAATGTTTCTTATAAATAAATAAAATGTGGATTTTTAACGCGCGAGAACACATTTCATGCACACTTCGCGCGGTCTTCTAATGGTCTCTGTTGGGAATAGAGTATTTGAAATATAAATATCATGATGCAAGATGCTGTTAGTGGGTCATATACAAAAATGACTTGGAATAAATAAAAATCTTTGTGAATGCAGTTTATGGAAACACAAAGGAATCATCACCTTAAAGCAGTAGCAACCCAAGAGGTGAAACACTGCATTTACTTATTGTTTACTCGCTCATTGCTGCAGCCAGTGAAAATGCCAGAACCGAAAGGAGTGAAAAGTGCGACATTGTATCTGGAAGATGGCTCAAAGTATGACGCAAGTCTCTTCGGAGCAGCTGTTAGCACATCAGGAGAAGTGGGTAAGGAAAAAAAAGTAGTTTTGCTGGGAAGATTTATGCATCCTTCCTTGAGTCTGAAAAATTTGGCATTCCTATATCTCAAGACAGATGGATACGAATCAGATTTACAGTAAAGTAAACGCTAAGCTCTTGTTCGGTCAGGGCTCCTGAAGTCATAGCTAAAAAGAAACAAAAGCAGGTTCAGTTCTTAGTCATTATGCCATAGAGATTTCAGTTCTGCCTGTGCAGTACTTAATACAGTATTTCTGTGGGCATGTGGCAGTGTTTCAGACAGGCATGGTTGGATACCCTGAGTCACTCACAGACCCATCCTACAGGCGGCAGATCCTGATTTTGACATACCCCCTCATAGGCAACTATGGAATAGCTAGCAATGAGTTAGATAAATTTGGTTTGAAAAGATGGTTCGAGTCCAACACTATCCACGCTGCTGCCCTTATTGTGGCTGATGTAACAGAAAACTACAGCCATTGGAGTGCAACAAAGTCTTTGTCAGAATGGCTAGAGGAACATAATGTGCCTGGGTTGTATGGTAAGTCAGAAACATGTCTTAAACATCAGCACACATGTACATCCACACACCTGCATGCATGTCCAACCCTTCATGTGCATGCACATCACAGAGATCATCTTCCTTTTTATTTATTCATGCGTTCTATGCACATTTCTCATCGAGATGCAGAATTTTCAAGTGTTTTCGAATGAACCGAATAGAAATTAGAATTCTTTAAATTGCACTGCACTGCCCTCGGCAAAGCATCTGCAGAGATAGTTGTTATAGCATTTTTTTTCTCCATTAGTTCTTAACTTTTCTTTCCTTGCTCCTACTAATAACTTTTTTCTTGAAATTGCTGTTTATAATCATGAAAATTATACTTGTGGCAGGCATAGACACACGAGCTTTGACAAAGAAAATCCGCGAAAAGGGAACTTTACTGGGAAAGGTGAGAAATTTCGTGCTTCGTTAGCATATTTTCTTTCAATACAGCTTTTTAGTGTCTAGGCAGATGATTTTGGGGACATTAATTGGTATTGAGTAGATAACAGGATTTTAAATGCTGCTTCAGTAAGTTTTTCTTAGGAATTCTCAAAAGAAAGCTTTGTGTTTCTTTGATGTTATCCTAGAAAATCCATCCTATATATATATATATATCAGTAACTGAGACTTTGTTTGTGAACCCTCTGAGAATGAATTCCTTTTGTTTATTAGCGCACAGAGCTGCCAACTATTACGGAATTTCCGTAATCTGGTACGGAAATCAATCTCTTGTTACGGACCTACGGAAATGCCTGATTTTGCTAGGCAAAATCCGATTCTGACTGTTTAATAAAAAAAAAAGCATCTTTCTCCTGGTGAGACAAACTGATCATATGAATTAGTCATGCGGGAAGCTGGTGTAGACAATGTTTCTCTTGACCAGTCAGCCCTCCGGTTACACTTGTCAACACCGAATCGGGTATCCGTTTCGTTAAGCCGATTGCCTTTCAGCCAGTAGCAGTGTGTTGAACTAGTTTTGAAAACTCTTAAATGGTGAAGAGGCTGGCGGATGAAGCCAAGGCAAATGTTAACGAAATATTGTTGTCGGTTGTCAGCTTTATAGAGAAGATTACACGAAGCGGTATCCGTGTATTAAGCCGTCTTCAAAAGCAGGATTCGTGCGTTGCGAACTGTGCTTGTCCGAGTTTAATATTCGCCGTGGAGTAGGTACGTGACAATCTAGTTCACAAGTGTTTTAGGGTACCAAAGGTTTTAATTATACGTGAAATATTTACTTTTTAAAAAAATCCTCCAAACCATGATAGTCAATAATTGTTCTTATCGTTAAAGCATCTCTTTCCAGTGACGCTTGTTTGTAAGTTCACTTGGAGCAGGCTAAAAAAGACGCTCCCAAAAAAAACCTTGAGATACAGAAGCTAAGTAACCCGTAGCATAAACTATTGAATAACTCAACCAATTAAGCGTTTTTGATTGCATCTTCTTAATTTTTTGAGGTTTCAATCCCTGCCTTTTTTTTAATTCAATTTTTCTCAAGGGTCCGTTTGCTTAGAAAAATAGTAAATAACAGCGTGTCTAATCGAAAAAAGATCTAGTCTAAAATCTGATTGCCGTGAACTCATTATTTCTTTCCCTTGGTAGAAGAATCATTTTCAGTTCTGTTTTACACATAATCTTGAAAATCTAAGGCCTGCAGATTTTGTGAACTGAGAAATGGAGCAGGTAAACCAATAACGTCCTTTCTTCATTTACATAGTGTGGCACGAGATCTTGTCACATGACCGAAAAGGTTTAAACTTTATTTATTCATGGCAACCTTTGCTCTTTAGGCCTCTAGAAGTGTTGACATACTCTCTCAAGCAGACGTATTAAAGAAAAACTATTGTTTGGTTAATGGAATTAGTATTTGTGTTTCATTTACAAATAATAATATAAATGAATGAACTGAACCTTATTTTCATTGTTTAAATTTAAACGCCATGTAAAGTGTTTAAATATTTAGTCTTCTAGTACTCTGTGTACAATTTATCTTGTTTTTCGTGCACACTTAAGTGTGTAACTTTAGGTATTTAAAAAAATAGATCAGTAAAATCAATTAATAGTACTGTGATTGTATTGCTGAGAGTTTAAGCTTTCCATTGATATCTTATTTTTAAATATTGGTGAAGATCTGTAGAAGTTATGAACGTTTAACACTCACAAACTCAGTTCGCTGGACACAGTTTCCCTTAAGATCCTCATGAAAAAAAACATTGCAAAATTAAATCAAAGAAAAATTCATAACTCTTAATTTTTGGCCTATTTTAATGAAGTTTATGTCATTTTGTTTGTATTTTTAAGCTCTTTATATTAATTTACATCACTTTCGAAAAAAGATTGTTGGATTTTTTTGTCACATACCTACATGAAGGCATGATGTTGAGCGCCACTGTGAGGCCACTTTTGGAGTGTTGCAGCTATTTTGCATGTAAGATGTGGAAGTTGCGACTGGTTGTTACTGAAGTTCTGTTCCAAACTACTGAAATTCTGTTTTTGTGTTACTGATCTGTGTTACTAAATTTTAAGGTTGGCAGCTCTGAGCGCATGATTATTAGATAACTTATAAACAAAGTTAGTTTGTGAATGCTTTAGATTATAGTGGAAGTTAGATAACGTGTCAACAGAGTTTGTGGATGCTTTAGATTATGATGGAAGTTGGATAACATGTCAACAGAGTTTGTGAATGCTTTAGATTATAGTGGAAGTTAGATAACATGTCAACCCAGTTTGTGAATGCTTTAGATTGTAGTGGATGGAGAAGACCCAGATTCTGTTGCTATGATGGATCCAAATGTTCTGAACCTGGTTGAGGAAGTCTCTTTGAAGGTATGGTTCCTCTTTTTCTTCTTCTTTTCTTCCTTTTTTAAAAAAAATTTCTGCTGCTCAAATTATTCAGCAGGAGAGGTAATAAGCTGGGTTTGAGATCTGAGCCCACCACTAACATGGATTTGGTGACAAGCATGTGTTGATGGTGTGGATTTCCCACCCCAAGTATCTCCAGTAGGTGTGAACTGGAAAAAAAAATCAAAGATTTGTGAACAGCCTGGATCAGATGTTTTGGGTAAGATATTTTCAGCTCTGAAACAGGATGCTTGTTAATTGTGCTAGAATTTCTGATTACTTTGCAGAATCCTGCAGTCTACAACCCTTCGGGCAATGTGCACATTGTGGCTGTTGATTGTGGAATGAAATTTCATCAGATCCGATGTCTAGCTGAACGTGGGGCTGCAGTCACTGTTGTTCCTTGGAACCATCCTCTTATGGGTCTTGGTATGGTTCAGTCTTTGTCATAATGTGGACTTCCACAGTTACAGCATTTGTTTTTGGCAGAAATAGCATTAAATTAAAATGTTCATATAAATTTAAAATGTTGAAGATTTTCTGCTTTGTTGATAAAAGTTAATACTACTTGTGCTACTTATTATTGCTGTTACTTGGCTTCTTCCTTAAAATTTCAGAATACGATGGGATTTTCCTTAGCAATGGTCCTGGTGACCCTACAATGTGTCAAGCAACAATCAACTCGGTGCAGAATCTCTTAAACAGAAGTGACTATAAACCAATCTTTGGCATCTGCCTGGGACATCAGCTGCTGTCTTTGGCTATTGGTGCGAGGACATACAAGATGAAGTGAGCATTAAACACAACCTTTTTTTTTTTTAACACAACTGTGTGGGTAGATTTTTCTAAAAGGTTTTGAATGGCTTAACATTGTAGCTTTTTAAGCTGGCAATTTCTTGTGCTGCAATATTTTGGAAACTAAGAAGAACTTTCTTAGTAGTTATTGTTTACCTTATGTGCATTGTGGTGATGAAGATGGTGGAGCTGGTGTAAAGGGGGGGGGGGGGGG